>OZ024824.1:100675420-100984158 GCA_964016985.1 Anodontia alba
CCCGGAACATCACCTCTGGTATCTTCTTCAAAGTCTCTGGTAGTGAGTGTTGATTTGAACTTGAAATTACAATATTAAGGCCCTGGAAAAATAAAATGAACCACAACATCTGAAAATGTACCTTCTGACATGTGCACCTAGTGAAGATTCAGATCAGACTGCCCATTTGCGCAGTCTGATCTGAATCTTCACTGGGCATATTTTGGATAGCCAAGGATGCAAAGTTTCTTCATGTGGCCAATGAAGACTGATAAGACTAAGAAGATATGCAGGCTGATTTGAGTCTTCATTTGGGTGCATATGTCAGAAGGTATGTTCATTCACATTGCAGCTCCAAATAAGTGTCTGTACTTCAGTGATTTTGGTAGTAAATGCCAATATGAATTCATAATTACATATTACTGTGATAACCCTAAGTATTGGGACAGATAGGCCTTTGCAAACATTGCAGCATCTGATCAGGGCTACACTGTTTGCCATACATATAGCAATATTTTAGACATATCAACAGGTAGTAGAATGGACTATTTCAAATTTTAGGACAAGTATGGTAAGTAGATAAGGTGTCCCAATACTTAGGGTAAATACTGTACACATTGATGGCAAGATCCTGGGAAAATAACAGTGAATGCACTAAAATCCATAATATCTGCTGGTGCTAGATGGTGTGAAGTGCTGCAAATTACATTATTGTTCATGAACTGACTCAATAAAATGGTGTCTAATATTATCACTTTCTTTGATATATTCTTTGCTTTTGAAGTATCCATATTCTCAGAATTTATTTAGTAAGATATACGGCAAATGTCCTAAATTTCGAATATTTTGTTCCGTACCTTTTTTGGCCTAAATTTTGCTTCTTATGCCTTTCTTTCATAAAATAACTAGTGGAATGGCAAACAGAGTAGGCTCTTGATCAGACTGCTCCTTCAGGAGCCGTCTGATCAGAGCCTTCACTGTTTGCATACACCATTTTGTTTGAATCTCTGGTGTACAAAAATTTAGGACATTCAGCAGATTCTGAACAATATATGTGTGTAACTTAAATTAGTGCTACTACATTTACACAAAGGATTAGGATAGACTAAAATGCTTAAGCAAAAGGTGTAGACACATATCAGGTGTTTAAAATGTAGTCTGCTCTGTCAATCAACCAGCAGTGTTTAGATACATAAAGTAAAATGGAACTGTTCAAATTTTAGAAGTAAAGTGAGGTCAGAAGTCCCAATATTTGGCTTAATATGATGATGATTTGGTGTTCAACATCCTTTCAACATCATTAAGTCATACTGAGATGACTGGAGAGTGATAAGGAAAGGCTCTGTGCAGTGAAGTACCATAAAGTCATAAGATGAATTCTGCCTCTAGCAGTATTTGAATCAAAGATCATGTGATCAAAAGAAAGATCATGTGATCAAAAGTAAAAGAACTAACCACTCAGCCACCCAGACACTTCTTTGGGTAAATATGATGTATTAAACAGAGAGTGTTGCTAAATTTTATAACTTACAGGAGTGATATCTGGTAAAGTGTAAGGTTCTCCCTCTCTTGGACCTCTTAGATGACAGTATCTGCCTCGGTTCACAAATGGCAAGGCCTTGGCACTGAAAATACAGAAGGAAGTAAAAGGAAACAGGGCTAATAAACACATCTTATACCACACTTGTAACAAAACATGTTGGATAAAGTTTCCTGATAAGCTTAGCCAGTTATTTCCAGAGTCTTACTAATCAAGCTAATCATAAACTCTACCTATGATGAGAAAAAACGAAGATTAAGCAGACTGGATACACAAGGGGGGCAAATTCTTTCCTTCTAGAGTAGACCCTTTTCAGAAGTGAGGCAAAATAATTTTGAGAGTTACCTCCCCTGAAAGTGTTTCACTTCCCCTTACAAAATCACTAGAAAATGTCATCTCTACTGGTATAATGCAGAGGCCATGATCAGACTTTATAATAATATATATACATATTCACCCCCTGTTTGCTCGATGTAGTTATACATATGTGCACTGGAATAAATCCTTGAGTCAGGGTCAAAATGAAAAAAAGAGTCTACATATGGATACTACAATTGTTCACAGCAGACAACAAGAGCTGAGCTCCAGTATTTTCATTTTAACCCTGGTCTTGCTGAACCCCAGCCTTTGTAAACTGTGTAGACCAAGATCAGGTGGCTTCCAAGCCAACTGATCTGGATTTGCACTGTTTATCACTGAGTACCGTATATGAACTGGTATCAACAACCTGGATCAAGTAATCAGATTGGCTGAAAATTAGAAGTGGGTGTGGAATCTTAATTTATTCAGCATTGCAAGGGTTAATAACTATAGTAAGTTATAGACTATCATTGTACATGCTGTCTGTAAAGAAACCCAGGGGCAGATTCAGAGGGGACTAAACATTTTATTTTTATAGGAAATTTTGGATAAATTTGTGATACTGTATGTACTCTAATTATATTCACACCTCTTACTCTTTACCTTATACTTCTCTCCAAAAAGCCTGTTTTACTACCTGTGACTGTGTGTAAAATTGATGGGTGAGTGGCAAACAGTGTAGACCCTGATCAGGCATTGCATTCTATGGCATCAGATCTGGGTCCACTGTTCGCTCAGGCCTGTCCGTCTGAATGCAGAGTATGATATTTTAATAAAATCAAACCCCTTCAGAAATCATTCCCCTCTGAAACCACACATTTTATTGCTAGCAGAGGGGCCAGCTCTAAAAAGAGCTCTGAATCAGATTTTTATTCAATCCACTTGGTATAAAAATTCCACTTATACTAAGTGATAGTATCACTATATAGAAGTTAAAAAAGTGTGTATGCCAGATTCAAAAGTGGTGCAGATTTTTTTTTCAGACGACGTTTTGTTACCCCACCCACAAATCCCAATGCTAATACGCAATATGTTTGGGGCTAATTTAGTTTAACTTGCTCTCCATAAAACCAGCTTTAATGGGTACCAAATTGTCTTCTGGGACCTGTTAAATGCAGGAAACAAGTTTTCAAAGAAAAAGCTCATTTGGGCTATATGAAATCCCACTGTTTCCATGGCAACCTATGGCAACAGATTGAAATATGAGGTTACACATATTAAATTGACCATATCTCAGCCCTCATTCAATATATGTTCACAATGTTGGTACCAATAAAATGTTGAGGCATTAACTTTTAATTTGATATGCAAATATGCAAATTATCTCATTTGCATATTCATGAATACTAACTAATACTTAATTTGTGGAAAAATAAAACAAAAACAAAACAAAGTTTAAAATGTCAATTTTGAATAAAAATCTTGCAGATTAAGTTACTTTCACAACCATAATGCTTATGATCTTGATGCAGAGAACACTACCATCATCATCATCATCATCATCAGCATCATCAATAACAACATCATTGTCATCAAAAACATTACTTTTCAACCTAATTAACTTTATGCAACTGCGATGAACACTACCCAGACGTACATAACACAAAATTGATTGTAATTATCATCACTTTTCTAGCTTCAGTCATCACCATCATCATCATCACTTTCAGAGCTCAGAGAGCATTATAGTCTGTTTAGACGTACTTCGTCATATCTACAAGCATCAGTGCATTATAATGTCCCCTTGTTGCAGCTACAACGTTTCATCTTGCAGTCAGTCGTGCAATAACACTTTGAAAAATCCAATTAGGCTTCTGGCGCAGGAAATGGTAATTAACTCCACTCGGATGCATGTGCAATAGAAACTGCCTGATTAATAGATTCTGCTGCCCTCTTGGACATGTTTTTTTTTTTTTTTTTTTTTGATTGCGCCTAATTATGCCCCCAACTTTGAAGAAGTTGGAGGGATGTATTGCTTCTGGGACGATTGTGCGTGCGTGCATGTATCCATGCGTCCGTCCGTTACGCTTTTTGATGCATAATATAACTTCTGAACCGTGCATGCTAGGGTTTTGAAATTTCATATATGGATTGTTCATGAAAAATTAGCTGACACATATTTTTTCCCATCAGGATTATGCCCCTTTCCTGAGTTATGGCCCTTTGAAGAAATATGGATGGAATCTTGTTAGCAAAATATCTATAAAACTATTGAAGCTAGAGCCTTGAAATTTAAGGAATAGATCAGTAGCGATGAGAAGATGACCTAATTATTTTTTGAATAAATTCTGAAATGTATTTCTTGAGTTATGGCCCTTTGTCATTTTGGGCATTTTTACATTGCACACTTTTTTGATGCATAGCATAAAGTTTGAACTGTGCATGCTAGTTTGAAATTTCAGATATGGATTCCTCATGAAAAAATAGATGACCCATACTTTTTTCCTATCCGAATTATCTCCCATTTTAGAGTTATTTCCCTTTTTATAAAATAATTTTGAAATCTCGTATATTTGTACTGTTGTTACCGTCATGAGCAAGCAGTGTTGGAGTCAAGCAGTGTTAGAGTCAGCCAGTTGGGGGTATAGTGTTTTACAAACACCAGTTCTAGTTTCCATTATTCCCTCAAGCACTATAGGGCTTTTTCCATATTTGTGAGCCATCGCTTCTTCCCTACACCATAAAATGAGCTAATGGAATCACAACCACTTAAAGCATGTATAACTAATAGTGCCAGTGACATGTTATTGCCTAATTATGATGCCACACCATGCATTGGAATGTATCTCTTTTGCTCTATCACACCTGTCCTAAAAAATAGATTGATGTCTGGATGTGCTATTCTTGGGCATATGGCCGCAACATCAAAGTCAACGCTCCAGAGAACAACACTATATTCATTCAGATTCCTTACAGCATAATTAGTATGCACAAACATTCTGGAATCTGCCCTTCATGGCCCAAGATACTTTTCACTAGTACAAAAATCCCTTCTAACTCTTACTGCTTTCTTTGGATCTGTGCTACTATTGTCAGTTTATTGAAAATCCATCTGTCAATAATTAGGGGATAACTGTATTGAAAATTTGGGGAGGTCTATCGTCTGTTTTACAGTTGGAAATTTTGTTCTACGGTGACACATGAGCGGAGCCGTAAAACAAAATTTCTGACAGTAAAACCGACAATATAAATTTTCATTACGGTTATTCCCATTCTAATGCACTTCTTCAGCTTTAAAACCCCTGAGGAACCTCTAATGCTTGGTTTTTAATCATTTTTGTTAACAAAAACGTGCACTACATGTATCTGCACAAAGTGGCAAGCATTGTGAGCTGCATAAAACCAAATGCCAGCCAATGAAAAGCAACGTTGCGTGATTACGTCAGGTTTCCCACAGTATATATCAGTATATACTGTCGCAATTTTTTCACGTTATCTAATCAGACGTCGCATTACATACCAGGGTGCATTAGAATCATTGACTCAACCTTGTCTTGGGTTTTTACCATCATTAGTTTATTCATGGAAGTAAATTTTCTGACAGTTTGTTTGGGTATTGGAGCGATGAAATCAGTCTTATTATTCTGCAGTCTATCTTCCACTTTTAAAAGCGGGCTTGGATCCAACTGGAAAACTTCGAATATTTACACTCCATACATGCCTCATCTCACACTGTGAGATAAAAATCTCACAGAATTTGGCCCAACTGGAAGGCAATCCCATAAAAATTAAAATCTCACAGAATTTTCAGACCATTTTACTACATTTATTTTATAACGAAATAAGCATAAATCATACACGTTGTTGTTTTACAAGCTTCTTACATGAAAAGAAAAAGACTAGACTATTGTCTAAGAAAATCTCACAGAATTTTGTCAATTTTGCCTTATCTCACCGATTTTGGTCCACAGCGTATGGCATGTATGATACTCTAATCACCTGTCAAAAAGCGAGAAAATTGTTAACTTGCTTGCAATTATCATAATAAGCAGCAAGTCTTAACACATTCAGCTTGCATTTTACAAGCACCTATGAATGGAGTGAGTTAATAAAACTTAAATAATAGTCTCTATAACATCTACCTTTTGCTGCATTTGAAGCTACTTGAATCAATAAATCATTTAGTTTCAAGTCAAACATCAACATATCAATTTACAAATGTCATATTATTTCATATTCAAATATTAGCTGTTAATACATGTATTGCTGGGTGGGGTAACAAGCTCAGACAGATGTACATAAATTGCTCTTTTATCTACTTTGTACCTTTGTTTGCTACAATGGGATAATAATGTAGCCTAAAAGAAAAAGAACTCTCACTTTCCTTCTGAATATTTTACGGTTGTTCACGGATTGTATATTAGCATTGGGTTTTGGTGGGTGGGGTAACAAAATGTCAGCTGAAAAAAATCTGCACCACTATTGAATCTGGCATACACCCTTATTTGACTTCTATATGATACACCTTTCACCTGGTATACATGGAATTTTTATACCGTACGGATTGAAAACAAATGGCAGTCACCTGGCCAGCCCTTTGACTATGCTTTCAATCTTTCATCCTGTGGTATGACTGTACATATTACTGACCTCTTTCCAAACTGTCTGAATTCATAGATAGTCATGGTATTATCCACACTGAAAAAAAATCCTGTCAGTTCTCTTATAGCATCATGTCCATTCCTGTAACACAAAAATAAAATCTTTTGGCATTTTTTAACCCATTTTAGTTTATGACCCTCAAAAGGGTATCTGGCAAACAGTACAGACCCAGATCAGATGCTGGAGAAGGCAGCATCCGATCTGGGTCTCTACTGTTTGCAAGAAGTTTAGCTATTTTTCTTTAGAGATGTCTAAATCATATATCTGACATACCTAAAACTGAAATTCGACTCTTCCAATATATATAATGTGGGCGAGTTTATTCTGCCTGAAATGGGTTAATCCTTTACTTCTCAAGAGAATTAGATAACCAATAAACCTGTGAGACAAAGACAATTTCACTCCAAAAGTAACGGCAGACTCTAGCATTAGATAAGAGGGGTATCCAGGTAAATATCTTTCTGATTTTAGAAAACATATTTTGTTGGTACTCTTGCGAAGCGTTTTGCTGATATGTTATCATGAAGATAACATAGTTCCAGATAATAGGGGGCCTCTCCACATTATATTTTTCTTATTTCTTTATTAAAGCATATGTTGTGTGTACTCATTAGAAGCACCTTGTCCTAACGAGTACTGCAACATGTTTTCATGGAAAAAGAAGAAAAATATCAGTACATTTTGGCTGAAAAAATGCCTTATCTGGAGCTGTTGAGAAACAAAAACAAATATCAAAGCTTTTTGGATAACTCACTGCAGTCGAGAGACCCGTAAAAAGGTAACTGGCAAACAGTGCAGACCCAGAACACGGCATCTGATCAGGGTCTCCACTGTTTGCAAATAGTTTAGCCATTTTTCTCTAGGAATATGTAGATCTCATAGCCGGACATACCTAAAATTGAAATTGGACTCTTCCAATATATTGTGTGGGAGAGTCTATTCAGTATGCAATGGGTTAAAAAAAATGCAGTTTATCTGGAGCTTTTCCTGTCAGTTCTCTCATAACATCATGAGCATTTCTGTAAAACAAAAGCAATAAAATTTATTGACATTTTTTCATCCATAACTTCTTCGGAGAAAAAAACATTAAATCTGAGAGACAGTCCACAAGTAACAAGAGCATCTTACCATACGTGTCCAAAAATTTAAGAAAAGTCATTTTAAGTACAAACTGATTTTCCAGAAAAAACTGCTGAATGCTTACCAAATGGTGTGTACCCTGCATATAATCAGGGTCAAAGCTCTTTAGGCCTGCCTGTCGGTATACTTTAATCTTTGGGTAAATACATTAAAGTTTTCTCTGAAACCATTTTAACTTGAACTCTGATCAAAAAGTGACACCTTACAAGCAACCTGAAGACTAAGTATCCAATGGTACTTTCTTCTCACAACACACTATGAATGTCAACATAAACATTTGTTAGGTAAATTTCTTTAAATTTAAAACACTTTATTCCATACTATTTTGGCCTAAATTTTGCTTTTTATTGTTGCTTCTTGAAATACTTAGTGGAATGGCAACAGTGCAGACCCTTATCAGACTCTCCTTCAGGAACAGTCTTATCTGGGTCTACATTGTTTTAATTTTATTTTTTAACCTGTACAAAAGTTAAACACACACACACACACAAAAAAAAAACAGACAAACATACGAGGGGAGTCCAATAAGTTCGTAGAACTCGGGGTTTAACTCACAGATTGGAAGATGGTTTCAACATTACTTTTCAATATAATCCCCCTTTACTTCAATGCATTTGGCCCACTTTTCTTTTAAGCAGTCTGTGCCTTTGAAATAAAAGTCGTCTATTTGGTCCTCAAATCAAGCCTCTGTAGCAGCCTTGAGCTCATCATCATCCCGAAATCTCGTTCCACGCAAGTGGGACTGCAAATTTCGAAACAGATAATAATCACTTGAGGCCAGGTCTGGACTGTATGGCAGGTGATTTAACTGCTCGAACTTGCACTCACTAATAGCCGCTTGTGCAACTCTGGACTTGTGCACAGGGGCATTATCATGCAAAAGAAGGACACCAGCAGCTAGCTTTCCCCTTCCTTTTTCTTTAATAGCAACCCTTAATTGTTTAATGACATTGGCATAGTATTCTCCTGTAATTGAAGTACCAGCAGGCTTGTAATCTATCAATATAATCCCAAAACACCGTGGCCATTACCTTGCTGGCTGATGGTTGGGTACGAAATTTCTTAGGTGGGGGTGAGCCAGGGTGCTTCCATTTCATGGACCCTTTTTTAGTATCTGGGTCCCAGTGGTGAAGCCAAGTTTCATCTCATGTTACAAGATGAGTGTGAAAGTCTTCTGGATTGGCATTGTACACTTCCAGAAGTTCTTGACTTGACTCCACCCTTTGTTGACGATCTTGCATGTTCAGGTTTCTGGGTACCCACCTGGCTGATACTTTTGACATGCCTAAATGTTCATGGATTATAGTGTAAACACTTCCATTTGAAATACCACATTCTGAAGCAAGTTCGGCAACTTTGATTCTGCGATTTCTGCAAGTCTCTCAACACGGTCGATCATCTCCTGGCTGATGACATCAGCAGGGCGACCTGGCCTTGGGTCATCTTCTAAGGAGTCTTGCCCACGTTTAAATTCTGCTGACCACTTTGCCACTGTGGAATACTTTGGGCTACTATCATCATACACATCAGCCATGCGCCAATGGATTTCTTTGGCCTTTGCACCCTCCTTAGTGAGATACTTTATGACTGCTCTGAACTCAATATTCTGACTTTCCATTTTTGCCTGTGGGTATAGGTTTTCAAACAAAAAGTAAGAGCAAAAAATGTACGTGTTGATTGAACGGCTGTTATCATTCAACTGACAAAGGTTTACACTGCACAAAAATGAAAAAAGAAATCTTGAATTGTAAAGAAAAATACCGAGTTCTATGAACTTACTGAACTACCCTCGTAGCTGGGTCTGCATTGTTTGCAAATGCAATTTTATGAGAACTTTAGTGTTCAAAATTTTAGGACATTTATCCTACAAACTTTACTTACCTGGTGACAACTCTAGCTCCAAATCTCACTCTTTTAGACAGGAGATTTTCTGTTGCAGTACCTGCAGTTCTAACCCTGCAAAATTAAAAGCTAAAGTACAAGCAACCATTATCGAAATCTGAGTCTTCCCAGTTGAACTTGGTCATAATGACATACAGTAGAACTTCAGTGGCTCAAACATCTTTGGGAGCATGGAAATTTGTTCTAGACATAGGAAGTTTGAGCCACTGAGGGTTAATCATAGCACCAGGTCAGGAGGCAAGTGGGGATAATTTAGGGATGTCTTTTCTATCTTCTATAAAATAATGGTATGTTGAGAGTATTTTTAGAATTGCCTTGGCAAGGCAATTCTTATGAGCACAAACAACATAATAAAATAAGAAAATTTCCCTAAAATATCCCTAAATATTTGTTTTCTTGAGCTATAGGAAGAATTTCAAAGGGACTCAAAAATGAGTTTGAATCGGCCATGATAAATGAGCCATTGGTATTAAATCATTGAAGTTTTACTGTATGTAAAAAAAGTAAACTCAGAACAGACTGTGCACATCCATTGTTTGACTAGTCTATTCTCTTTGCTTATAATACACTGGAGGCACACTGAAATACTACAACATAATACTAGTTTGGACATAATGCTAAGAAGCCATGGCTCCCATATAAAAGGGTATCCAGATAAATATTTTTCTTATTTCTTCACAAAAACATGTTTTGGGTTACCACAAAAAATGCCCTACCAAGGGAAGTCACGTTTTCAAGGAGAAAAAAGAAAAATGGTAAAAATACTGATAATCTTTTGTTGAAAGCAATGATATTTTTATTCTTATTACAATACTGTTCACTTACCAACACTATGTCATTCCATGGCATAGCTCCAGGTAAGAGGAGAATCCATATAAACATTTTTCTTATTTCTCCACAAAACATATATTGTGGGTACTCATTAGAAGTGCCTCAGTGAGGTGCTTCTAATGAGTACCCAGAGCATATGATTTTGTGGAGAGATAAGAAACATATCAGTAGTTTTTGCTTGGCTCGGACAATGCCATTAGGTCCTGGTCATAGCAATACAAAGGGACTACATAATGTATGGAACTTTTAAAGTCTATGAATGAACTGCAAGATGCTGGACAGACTGCATATAATTAAACAGATTCCTCTTCACCATCACTGGTCAAGCTTACAGATTTTCAGAACATGGTTAAAAAGTATATCAAATTGAACTGGCTGAAGAGTTTAACAAATTTTCACAGACTGTTTTGCCCTCTGGTAGTTAAGGCAGGTCAGAGTATGTAGGTGGGAAGGGGGAGGTCAAAATTACACTTTTCTGAACATTGTCATACATGATACTAAATCCAAAAAAACAAACAGAAAAGTTCATGTGGAGCAAGTTCTCTATAATAGTTTGTCTTAATGCAATTCTCCATGACAATGCAGGTATCTGAACTGGCATACCATCAGCTCTGTCACCTCACCAAATACAGTCGAACCTCGTTATCTTGAACTCACTTATTTCAAATTACCGCTTATCTTGAAGTGAAAATCTGGTCCCTGTTTTAACATGAAACTATAACAACAGGTAACAAAATAATGTGGAAAAGAGGAGAAACTGCTCCTAAGGAGCAATTTCTCCTCTTTTCCACATTATTATATATATATATTTCTAACTTCAGGAGTCAAATTACATATTCATTTGTTAAATGTGGTTGTTCAAATTATTGACTTCCACACTCTCTCAACTCTGATATGTCGAGGTACGAATATCTCGAAGTGTTTCAGTGAGTCCCTTGGAATTCTAGATAACGAGAGTAGACTGTATGTCAAAAGCTTAATGCTGTCTATTGGCTCACTGGCACTTGTACCACAATCTGAAAAAAATGGGTCTCTGGGACATATGCAGCTAACAATGGCCCAGATCAGCTTGTACATTCATGCAGTCTGGTCATGATCTTTGATGATAACTGATCTTTTCTTCAATATTCAATAACTGACTAAAGAAACAGCAAATAACCAGATCAGATTGCAAATACACAGCCTGATCTGTCCTTGGCTGATTTCATATACCACAAAGGACCATTTCTCATGGTACAACTTGATTACAACAGAGCTTTTTCCTTACTTTGAATCATGAAGAGATCTGTTACTTCCTCTTGGTCGTCTTGAACCACTCATGGCCTGGGATCTTGCATTCTGTTCCGGATCACTAATCACTGCCCTGAAATTGTTCATCACTGGATTATTAACATATGAAACTTCAAAAAGAGAACTCTTGTGGCTTGTTGTTCTAAATTCCACATACTATTAACCCTTAAACCCCCAAGCAAAATCTGCAGCAGATAACATTCTAAAAACTTTTATTTTATTTATTTATATATTTTTTTCTTTATTTTTTAGAGAAAATGTTTTGATATTTCATGCAAATCATCTGCATGGCAATGAAATGTCAATACAATGTACTTTTTTTCTCTGAAAAAAAAAAAACAACAAAACAAAACAAAAAAAAAAAAACAATCAAAATTGTCATCTGCTGCATTTGTGATAGGCGCTCTAAGGGTTAAGAAAAACACGCTATAGTATCCTATTTATCCTAATGCTTAGCATGCTGGGTAAAAATTTCAAAATTTGAAGATGACATCTGAAAATATTTTTCTTATTTTTCTCAGGAAACAGGCTTTGAAATTTCATGAAAATTGATTCCGTGGGAAACAATTTGCATGAAATATCAAATCTTATTTGTTGGGAAAAATAAGAGAAAATATAACTGTCAAATGCTGAATATGCCCATAGAGGGGGTGGGGGGGGGGGGTGGGGGGAGGGTGGGGGGGGGGAGGGTGGGGGGGGGGGGGTACAAATTAAGTATTCAGAAGACAGACGCAGCAAACAGAGTAATTCCAGATCAAATCTGATCCGGGTCAACGCTGTTTGCTGTTCCACCATCCCTTTTTAGATACATTACCAGGCATCTAAATGGGCTTATTCAAGTTTTAGGGATAAGAACAAGAAAATAGGATATGACATTTCATGCAAATTGTCTCTTAGGCAATAATTCATATGAAATGTGAAAGCCTATTTTCTGGGAATAAAATAAATAAAATACCATAGGTTGACATCTGTTGAATTTTTCCAGATAGTGGTAAAGTTTAAGGTGTCTGAATATGTAATATGTAAGCAAGTAGGCACGGGTCTGCAAGTAATAAAAGTATCTTTGAAGACGTTATCAGAATTTGGGATACAGAAGCTACTCTTGCATGAAGCCCACATCAAATATAAAAGGAACTATTATTTGTAGGTCTGACAAGGTGGGAATCCTGGGTGACTCTGATCATTTCACTATCAGAGGGTGTCTTTCATCTATCAGATAATACAGGAGAAGTTTTTGATGAAGTTGCAGATGTCTGTACATATGCAAGAAAACAGATGGACAAGACCATGTCTTAGACCAGGGAGAAAACTCACCTTGACAGCTGATCCACCATGACAGTTTCTATTAACTTTTGTTTCTTGTTATATTCTAGTAGTTCTTCCTAAAAATAAAAGAAATAAAACATGAAATGATAATACCCCATCATTATCATGTTGTAGGCAGATGTCAAAAAATCACAAAATTTGGCAATGTGCAATCCCAAAGCAGATCTCCACAATATCAATGCACATATCAAATTTGGTGAACATCCATTGAGATCTACTCAAGTCATTGTCCTGAAAGTAAAATACAGATGTATTGCCGGCAGATAACTCTGTCCATAATGGACCAAATATGCCCATTAGCAATCCCAAAGCTGATGTCTACAGTATCAATGCACATACCAAGTCTGGTAAGAATCCATTAATATTTACTAAAATTATCGTCCAGAAATAAAAATACAGACATGTCGTGGGCAGATAACTCTCAAATATTGACAAAATTTGCCCATCAGCAATCCCAAGCAGATCTCTACAATATCAATGCACACACCAAGTTTGGTGAAACTTCATTGATATTTACTAAAATTCTCATCCGGAAATGAAAATACAGACCTGTTGTGGGCACATAACTCTGTCAAAAATACACAAAATTTGTCCATTTATAATCGCAAACAGGATCTCCATAATATCAATACACACACCAAATCTGGTGAAAATCCACTGATATTAACTCCAAGTTATCCCCCAGAAACGAAAATATGGACGGACAGACGAACAGACATACCATAGATGGATTGACAGATGGACGGGGACACACAGACAGCCAACGTGATACCAAAATACCCTGCCACTATGGTATGGCGGGGTATAAAAATAGATGTTTTGTACAACCTCACAAATACAGGTTTTGTTTTAGAGTTTGACATGATCTACTTTTTTCTTAAAATTTTAACTTCCCTTTTTCAGCTGGAAAAATGGTTCCCTGAAATTACCACCACTGGGTCTATCATTTTTAGCAATACAGGACTATTGTTAGGATCAAACATGATATTTGCATACATGAGGAGTGATCATTAAATAATGACAAGAATTCCGCGGAAGGCGTCATCGCACCTGCTGGCACAAAAGTCACAGGAGCCTCAATCAGAATGTGGTTATTAAATAAGTTTATTTCATTCTTAGCAGTGCTTACTTGGAAAACTGGGTTGAAAAAAATGTAGACAAAGTGCCTAGTGTGGCACATATATTCCAGGCCAGTCCCATTCCCTCTAATGGCTATATCTTCAGCACTGACTTTTCGTATCATACAGCCCAATGATAATGGAACGTTGACGTAAAATGTGTAAAAGTCACTGGAGCATGAAATATAGGTCAAGGTCACGGGTCAAGGTACCTGCTAATTCAGTACATCAAGGAGAAGCACAATGCAAGGTATGGTGGTTGTAGGCCTTATACAGTACAGTCAGCGCGACCTTACTACGTGTCGTTTTCGCTAGCGAACGAGGAAAGGATTAATTTCCTCGCAAGTTCCGCGCTCTTTCCACGTTCTTTTCACGCTCTCTCCGCGATAATTTCGCGCTTATCACACGCAACAAACCCGACCGCAACGCGGAACGTGAAATTTGCGTGTCACTTGATAGTTCCATGATTGCCACGCGCTACAGGTAAGATCGCTTCACGCTACACTCTACAACCCATTGAAACCTGTCTGCATTTTATTTTAGATCAGTACCGCATCCGTTCTCCTGATCCCAATGTGTTGACCTGTACACGTGTACGGTAGTACATGATTTCTATTTGTAATGACGATAAAATTCTTGTATCATTGTTTGCCTTAATTGTTATTTACAGTACAGTCTCCGCGAAAGTTCGACCGTTCTGGCATCGCGCATGAACTTTTTTAATTTTCCGCGTTTCTATTATGTAGTTTTTGCGTGAGTTTTGCGCGAATTTCGCGCGGATTTTGCGCGAAGTTTTTTCTTGCATGCGCGAGATTTTTTTAGCGTAGCGCGAGGTTTCCGCGCATGAACTGATGTTTCTACACATGATACTATAACTTCCCCGCAAAACTTCTTTTCAGCCAAGAAAGATTTTTTTTTTTCGTGGGGAAAGATGGCCGCTCTCCATTGTTTTAGAGACTACACAAATACGTTTAGTCGTTTTCGTTTCTGGATGATCTTCAACGGAATATTATTGGTCCGTATAAACATCATCTGAATATTTCAAAATACTGCTGTATGTATGGCAAAACGTGAAGACCCTGATCAGGCGCCGCTTTCTATGGCGTCAGATTTGGATCTACACTGTTTGCATAGGCCTATCTGTCTCAATTCCTAGGTTCTATTTTTAATATGTGTCAGTTTGGTATGCATTTCTGACGAGAAAAGGCTCTATAATTTGTCTAACAAAAGTTTGATTTTCTCTCTTAGCGGTTTCCCGCCATGATTTCACGTGACGCACGGGGTTTCTTCATGCTGGGCAATGGAAATGATACCTTTTGACTATATCATTTTTGTGTATCTTCATTTATATTTTATTACTCTGTACTGGAAATGCGAATGTCCAAGAATTGCGTGTTGTCGCTCGGGGGCGTAGCTGAACGGACCAATTAGAATCTAAAAAGGGACTACTAAACAGCTCCTGTGGGACTTAGAATTTGATGCGCAGGCTGCTTTCTCGCGTATTAAGCGCTACCATTATGCTTGCCACCGCTTATCGCTTTTCAAAAGAAAGTAATAAACATTAAACATTATCTATCTGTCTATATCTCTTTAACGGCATATATAGAGAGGGAGTATTTCTTCTGTTTCTTCACTTTCATTCTTGTTCTCTTTCTTCCCTGTCCCTTTCTTTCATCTCCTCTGCTATCTCTTCTATCTCTTTTCTGCCTTTCTCTGGGAGACGATACAAAATGACTCACAAGGGTTCACGTGTCGTTAAACCTCAACACAATCACGGAATATACCCACAACTGAGTATTATATGTTACAGTTTTTTAACGGCGTGCCAGTGATATCAGTGACGAAATTCGCTCGGAAATTCGGCGTCCGAAAACATGGTAGATACGATCAGCGAATGCTCTGATCAGAATGTGCAGCTGCGCAGACTGGCCCGAGTCTTCGCTCGTCGAACAGGACGTATTGGTAAACCCGGAGATTATAGGAGTCAAATGCGATTAGTAAAGGCTCTGATCAGACTACTGATGTGCAGGCTGATCCGTCTCATCGTACCAGTTTTTGTAGGTTTTGTTATGCACACTCATATGCGAATTGTTTGTGCAAATCTTGACGGTAAAATATTCAACAGATGACATTTTTCTCAATTTTCCAAAGAAACAGATTTGGCATTTCATGCAAATTGTCTGCATGGCACGGAATGACATATCCAGTTTTCCTATCTTCCGGGAAATAAAAAAAAAAAAAAAAAAAAAATTAAAGAATTTGTCGTCTGCTGAATTAGTCTATAGAGTGGTAATCCAGAAGTTGCGGGTTTGATCCGCGTGCACCAAGTATTGTGTCGTGAGCAAGACAATTTACTTGTTAAATACATTACGGTGTTCTGTACATCGAATATTGCAGACACTAAAACAGAACACTTTACACGAAAACGAAAGTTCTGATGATTGCTCTGTAAGCCAATAAGTATAATGTTCTAAATGTATACTGTACGAGAAAAACATACAATAATATTTACTTGCACCCGGATAAATGCGGGGTAAGGGTTTTACAGTTTGAAGGGAGCTAACTGCATTTGACTGTTTGAAAGGGGGCTAACTGCAACTGCTTTACGGACTGCATTTTTATGAACCACGCCAGTAGATGCTTATGCATAAGCGGTTAACCACTGAACATCCTTCGTCAGAAACTTGTAACTTCCAATCTTGAAGCAATGGGAGGAGCGTACGACCATAGCAAATACATGTATTTCATGATAAACCGCAACAGAAGAATAGTGCAGCCTTGGTAGGGATCGAATCCGCGATCAGGTCTCGAGTTCGATTCCCGCCGGTGCGATAACATTCTTTTCAATAAAGTCGGTGGTAACAACTTCTAGCTCAAAAGAAGAAAACACCATATTTGCATGATGCATGAGGGTGAAAAAGGAGCATTCCAGAGAGAGAGAGAGAGACAGACAGACAGAGAGAGAGAGACAGAGAGAGAGAGGGTTTGCAAACTTAAGATTCTGGTCCGTCAATTTTAGGTACATCCGGCTATGAGATTTAGACATTCCTGGAGAATAATGGCTAACTTATTTTTGTGAACAGTGAAGACCCTGATCAGACTCCGCATTCTGTCATTTCGAAATGACTTTAATAATTTATGTTGAAAGAGACATAAGACACCAAATCATTGTTAAGTGGTGATATATATTGACAGCCCTAACACTGGTCCACCATCAACCGCCCAGGCCTCCGAGCAGTGTAGATATATTCCAGCTGGTCCGTGTCTGTCTACCATGTCAAATGAGATGTATCCGTACTCCTTAAGGTCTCCCTTAACCCTGGAAGCGCTTAGCACATTCAACAGACGGCATATTCATTTTTTTTTTCTTATTATTTTCCAGTGTAAATAAGGCATGACATTAAAAGTGAACCGTCTGCTGGGCAGACGATTCACGTGAAAATCTCAGCCTTGTTTTCGCTGTAAAATACTGAAAACAGATCAGCTTCTGCTCTAGAATTTTCAGCAGCGCTTCAGGGGTTCAAATTTTTTTCTTTGCAGCAAAAAAAAAAAAAAAAAAAAAAAAAGAAAAAAGAAAAGAAAAAAAAAAACAGATGGTTTAAAGGTTTTTTTTTTCTGTTGTTAAAATGACATGGAAAAAAAAATTGGGCCAGTCTGGTTAAAAGTGCTTGTCACATGAAAACAAATATGGGAAGACTCAGTGAACACCACCCCTAATTCGCCCAGAACTAAAATTCGGCCAGTTATAATCATCCGAGGCATTGGACCAAATGCGCGGCCAGTCTTGCGCATTTTGGTTAGCAGGTGTTTGTTCGGATACCCTTTAATACTCGCGGCTGAACACAAATCAGTCTCAGAGTTGGTCGTTGGAACATGTAGCCGCAGAATTTTTCGTCACCCACTTACACAAATACACCTATTTATATAAGTGTGTGCATTTGTGCTGTCTGGTCCTGCTGCTGCTCAGAATAGTTTAGAGCGTTCATAATATATAGTATGTGCAGTGATTCACTGAGAATCGTCGTCGGTCGCTTACTTGCATATTTGAAGAAATAAAAAAAACAACAAATAACAAAAAAAAAAAAAAAACATACAAGTGAAATGAACTTAAGTTTCCGTTACATTATTCAGAGAGAGAGAGAGAGAGAGAGAGAGAGGCGTCTGATCAGGGTCCCCACTGTTTACAAATAGTTTAGCCATTTCCGACTGCATCAGACGACTATTTCGTACATATTTTAAACTATTATGTTTTAGAGAAAAAAAGATTGACATAGCAGACGATTCACATGAAATGCCAGTCCTTTATTTTTATAAATATATTAATATATTTATTTTTTAAGCACATTTAGCTATAGGTCCTATCGCTAATCTACCACGTGTCACCCTTTTTCTCAGAAAAATAATAATAAAGATATGGTTTTGCATATCGGATGCTGAAAACACAAAAACAGACAGCTTAACATGATTCACGGAATTTCTGAAGATTTCTCTGTATGCCAATAATTATAATGGTCTAAATGTATATGATGTAAAAGAATCACATTGCTTTTATTTATTTGTACCTTGATTAGTGTGGGGTAAGGCCCTCGCTCTGTCTCGAGGCTCTGTAGGGTTACTGTTTTAAGGGAGCTAACTGCATATGCCTTACAACATGGCGATTGTCTCCCCTAACGAAAAAAAAAAAAATCGTCTGACAGATCGCAAATCGGTTGGGATAAAGCAACAACAAAAATAAACAGCAAGCCAATTAATTTTCTTACATTTGGTGAAAAGAATCAACAAGTGAGGCAAATTAAAGAATATACACGGGGTACTAAAAAAAATGTACCACCACGAGAACAGAATTTAGCCCATTTTGTCTGCCTCCACCGCCGATAGAATGAAATTAAATGAAAAAAATAGGGTTGTTTACTATTGCATGAACATATAAAATAGGGTAGGCAGGTCAGACTCTTTTTTTTTTAAACCTCGCCACACGATAGTGGCGGGGTATTATGGTTTCACATATGACGTCCATGTGTCTGTCCGTCCGCCAGTCCGTTTTTTCCTGTCCGTTTTTTCGTTTCCGAATGATACAATGGATTTTCACCAAACTTGGTATGTGCATTGATATTTTGGAGATCTAGTTTGGGATTGCTAATGGACAAACTTCGACAATTTTTTACCTTGTTTACGTTATCTGCGCCGACATGATAATGGCGGGGTATTGTAGTTTAACGTTTTTATTTATTGATGTATTATTATTATTATTATTATTATTATTTTCAATTTTTAGATAGGTTAGGTTGGTCACCTTTTTATTTATTTATTTATTTAATTATTTTACGTTGCTGTTCACGTACTTTAATTTTAACTTTATTTATAGTTTTGATTGCAATGTGGAAGAGAAAAAAAAAAAAAAAAAAAAAAAAACTGTGTTGTTGATGTTTAATAATGCTCCATATTGTTCTAGTCTATATAATTGACCATTACGGAGTCGTCAAATAAACGGTATTCACTGGTCGCACAGGCCTTATTGTCCTAAAAGAGTTTTCCAAATTTTCATGATCCCTGTTCCCCCAAATTAGTTGCATTCCCTTGTTCTCTGCGGCGTCTGATCTGGGTCTACACTGTTTGCATAGGCCTATCTGTCCCAATATTTAGGTTCTTTAAATTCTTAATACGTGCCAGTTTCGTATGTTTCTGAGAAGAAAAGGCGCAATAAATGAAGTTTGTTTTTCTCCCGAAGCGGTTTCCCGCCACGATTTCACGTGACGTCACCGGTAAGAGCACGTGGTTTCTTCATGCGGGGCAAGGAAAATGTTGCTTTGTGACTTTTGCATTGTCTGGGTATAGTCGAACTTCAATGGCTCGAACATCGTTAGGACCATAAAATTTGTTCGAGACATGGGTAGTTCGACCCACTGAGGGTTAATTATGGTGCCAGGTCAGGAAGCGTGTGGCAATAATTTAGGGAAGTCTTTTCGATATCATATACAATAATTATATGTTGAGACTACTCATTAGAATCGCCTAGATGAGGTTCGATGAGTTCGATGAGGCAATTCTAATGAGTACGCACAACATACAATTTCATGATAAAATAAGAAAATTTCCTTAAATATTTTTTTCTTGAGATATCGGAAGAATAGCAAATCAGTAATGATAATCATTTTTGTGGAATTTATCGATCAATTAGTTAGTTAGTTAGTTAGCCTTAGTTAGCATAGACCCCAAAGCCATTTCTCATAGCCTGGCCCAAATTGTACCACTGCATTTGTCCAATATATCTGGATGTCTTAACTCCTTACCATATTTATCCTAAAAATTGGACAAGTCCATTTGACTACAGTTGAACCTCAATAGCTCGAACGTTGGTGGCTCTTTCACCATGGCTATTTCACTTGTTTTTTTTTCATGGTGTATACATTAAAAGGTTCTAAGCATAAAGAAGCGTAAGCAAAAACTTACTGAAAGGCACAGGGAGAGCCACAATCACAATACACAACCTTCCCTCTGCACCAAAAGGAAAACACAAAAAGCAACCGTCTATCGCCACCAAAAGGGAGAGAAAACACAAAAAGCAACCGTCTATCGGCACCAAAAGGGAGAGAAAACACAAAAAGCAAGATCAGCGAATGCTTAACAACTGGAACAACTCTCTCTTTCCCAAACGGGTGATATCATTAGAAACCACTTAACAACAATGCTGTTCCCAATCCCATTTCGCATGGGCCCGACTCGTTAAAGCAATTGCAGTTAACTCCCTTTTGATAGTCAGTTGCAGTTAGCTCCCTTAAAAGAGTAAACACCTGCAGTGTGAGGACGTTACCCCGCATTTATCAGGGTACAAATGAATGTTATGTTATGTTATTCTCTTACAGTATATACATTAATAACATTATCTTTACTGGTTAATAGAGCAATCTTCAAAACTTTCGTTTCCATGTAAAGTGTTCTGTTTTTGTGTCTTCAAAATTTATGCAAAACCAAGACCGTAATTTATTAAACCAGTAAAAGAGACGCATGTATAAACCTAGCATCGGCGGGAAAGAATCTTCTAAATGACATTTGTCCATAATATTATCATATGCCCTCGCGGACATTCTAAGCAGAGTCTTCCTGGTTAGAAACCAATACGAGGACAAAGTGTCTTGCTCAAAGACACAACACTTGGTGCTCGCAGGTATCGAATTACCACTATCTTGGCTAATTCAGCAGACGACAAAAAAAAAAAAAAAAAATCGTTATTTTTTTTATTACCAAGAAAACAGGATTTGACATTCATGCAATGGAGACAATTTGCAAATCTTGTTTTCTTGGAAGAATGAGAAAAATATTTCAAAATGTTGTCTGTTGAAAATTTTAGCCAGAGTGTTAGGCGTTATGGTTTGCACAAACAAATCGCGCATGGGTCTGTGCATGGCGAAACCTACGATGTCATGTACGAAGAGACGGATCAGCCTGCACACTCTGAGCCTGCACATCAGTACTCTGATCAGAGCCTTCGCTAATCGTATGTACCTCCTACAATATCTGGGTTTAACAAAATGTCTTGTGCGACGAGCGAAGACTCGGGTCAATCTGCGCAACTGCACATTCTGATAAAAGCATTCGCTGATCGTATTTACCTTCGATAGCTGGGCTGTCCAAAGCGGGATAAACAGTGCGACTGCGAAAGCACATTCCGATCAGACCCTTCGCTGATTGTACAGTATGCACCTTCTTCGGAATCCGGGCTATCCAAGAAGCTTGCTTTATATAGTGGGTCACGACACAAAATGACCCTCAAGGGTTGACGTGTCGTTAAACCCCAACACAATCAATTATATAGTGGGTCGATGCACAGACTGGCCTGAGTCTTTGCTGGTTGCACGTACATTGTACTATTGACGTTTTGTTGTCCGGTTCATTGTACGTCCGTTGTAAATCATACTTCAGACATGAGAACTTTGTACCGACGTAATTTTGATTTGAACTGGAGTTAAACGGCCCAGTCTACACTATTTCGGTCTTGTCGAGCAAGCACACTTTTCCGGGTTGGGCTTATTCATAAGCTATTAATCATTTCAACAGAAACTGATAACTGCCCTTCTTTTCTTTCATATACTTTTGACGATAGAGCTTACTTTTGGAGTTACGGCCCTTTGAACACTGAAAATATTTTAGTGATTTCTGATATTTTTTTTTTTTTTTTTTGTCCGCTCTGTAACTTGAAAACTATTTGAGATATTTTCTTGAAACTTATTAGTTTATAAACAGAGTCATGGTACTTGCTTGATGTAAGTGCAGTGGCGGGGCATGGGAAAATGTCTGCAGCTCGGTGGTGCAGTGGTAAAGCTTCTCGTCTTGTCAACCGGGGTCATGAGTTCGATCCCAGGCTTCTCAAGCCTTTCATATTGGATTTTAAACCAAGGTCCATATCTCCGTATGTCCTAGCTGTTAGTAGGACGTAAAAAACTCACTCGTTTGAATTGTCATTAGCCTCTATTGCCCCTTGTGTGCGTAAAGTGTGTTTTTGTGTGACAGACACCCTTTTCACAAATGCTGTCTTGTTGATTCAATGCCTCTTTGATAGCAGAAGCGCCCCTTTAAGTAAATTCATATTGACACATGCGGTTGCTGCAGGTAAGTGAGAATTTCCCGGTCTTTTACCACAGTACGTCATTTATACTGAGCGCGTGCGGTTGTTGCATGGGAAAAAGCAGTTACAGGAATATCAAATATAAAATACGTAATTCGTCGACTGGGGGCAGATGTTTGATTCTCTTTGTGATTTTTGTGTGTTTGTAAAAGCGACCATGCCGGACCCACTTTTGTGGCGGACTAGACTAAGCCAAAGTATCCGGTACTTTTTCATATGGAGCTTTGTCGCGGCCCATGCTACCTTGATAACTTTTGCATGATTTTTCTAATCGAAATACAAAGAGCAAGCTTTGATATTCGCACGTTCTATTCAATAGTAATCAATAATTAATGTGTGACCTGTGTCACGGTTCATGACTCTGGGAAGAAATGAAAACAATCAGAACGGATTAGAGAATTTTTATCTTTTCACACTTTAAAAGACATACGTGTACTGTAATCAGAGCAGTGCATGGACAGTAGATTTTGTTTTTACAGGTAACGGTAAAGTTGAGCGTGCACTAATCCTTTCCACGCCAGGGTTTCCACGCGTATAATCCGTTACACGCTCGATCACACGCTTGTAGCGAGAATTTCCACGCTTATCTTACACGCTACACGTTAAACTCGCGTTACTTCCTCGCTAATCCCGCGCAACTTCCACCATAAAAAGTCACGTGACTTGCGTGTTTCCACGCTTGATATCGCGACACGTAGTAAGGTCGCGCTGCCTGTACTGTAGTTGAGGAGTTATCAAACATCAACGTAAAATGTGTTAAATATAGGTCAAGGTCACTGGGTCAAGGTACCTGCCAAGCCAGGGCAATGAGGTGAAGCACTATGCAAGGTTTAGTGGTTGTAGGTCTTATATTTGAGGAGATACCGAACATCAATATAAAATGTGTCAAAGTCACTGGAGTGCATAATATAGGTCAAGGTCACCAGGTCAAGGTACCTGTTGAGTCAGTACATCGAGAAGAAGTGCTATATAAGGTTTGGTGGTTGAAGGCCTTACAGTTGAGGACATATGGAAGGGTGACCTAAAAGGTGTAAAAGTCAATGGAGCGTGAAATATAGGTCAAGGTCACCCAGTTAAGGTACCTGCAGAGTCCGTACATTGAGGAGAAGCACTATGCAAGGTTTGATGGTTGTAGGCCTTATAGTTGAGGAGATATTGAACGTTGACGTAAAATGCGTAAAAGGCACTGGAGCTCAAAATATAGGTCAAGGTCACCGGGTCAAGATACCTGCCAAGTCAGTACATATAGGAGAAGCACTATGCAAGGTTTGGTGGCTAGAGGTCTTACACTTGAGGAGATCTGGAACGTTGATGTAAATTATGTCAAAGTCACTGCAGCCAAAATATAGGTCAAGGTCACCAGGTCAAGGTATCTGCTAAGTCAGTACATTGAGGAGAAGCACTTTGCAAGGTTTGATGGTTGTAGGCCTTATAGTTGAGGAGATATCGAACGTCGACGCAAAATATGTCAAAGTCACTGGAGCGCAAAATATAGGTCAAGGCCACCGGGTCAAGGTACCTGCCAAGTCTGTACATCTAGAGGAAGCATTATGCAAGGTTTGGTAGTTGTATGCCTTATAGTTGAGAAGATCTGGAATGTCAACGTAAATTGTGTCAAAGTCAATGGAGCGCAAAATATAGGTCAAGGTTACTGGGTCAACATATCTGCCAAGTCAGGAGGTCAGGGAGATGTGTCATGCAAGGAATGATGGTTGTTGTAGAATTGTAGTTGATTAGAATACTAACTTTGACGTAAATGTCGAACTTCGACATAACAGAACTGTTAAGAGACAGACAGACAGACGAACAAACAGACGAATGGAAAAGCGGGCACCTATGTCGCAAAGTCAGGAGGTCAGGGAGATATTTCATACAAGGTTTGATGGTTGTTTAGTCTTGTAGTTGATTAGAATACTAACTTTGACATAAATGTCGAAGTTCGACATAACAGAACTGTTAAGAGATGGACAGACGGACAGACGAACAGACAGACGAATGGAAAAGTGGGCACCTGTGTCGAAAAGTCGGGAGGTCAGGGAGAGGTTTCATGCAAGGTTTGATGGTTGTTTAGTCTTGTAGTTGATTAAAATACTAACTTTGACATAAATGTCGAACCGACATAAATGTTGACAGACGGACGGACGAATGGACAGACATACGGAAAAGCGGACGCCTATGTTGCAAAGTCAGGAGGTCAGGGAGATGTTTCATGTAAGGTTTGATGGTTGTTTAGTCTTGTAGTTGATTAGAATACTAACTTTGACATAAATGTCGAACGTCGACATAAATGTTGACAGACGGACGAACGGACGGACGGACGGGACGGGACGGACGGACGGACAGAAAATCGGACACCTATATCGCACCCTGCTACAAGCAGGTGCGATAAAAACAGCTCTAACAGTGCTTTCTAGTCAGTATTTGGATTTACCTGAAATTTTTATAGTTTTTCAAAGTATTTTCCTCCATTCTGAATACAAAAGAAAACAAATGCTCTTTCTGAATACAAAGGAAAAACAATGCTTGATGGGTGGCAAACAGTACATACTTTGATAAGCCACCACATTTTGCAGAATCTGATCTGGGTCTACATTACTCAGGTTCTAACATACCATGTAAGCAGTAATATAATATGAAATAAAGGCATACACTCGGCCAACTACTTTTTCTGATAAGATTTGACAGCTGTTTGTTTACAAAGTTGGCCTCACGAGCTGAGGTCAAATAAGGTCACATGCTATGTTCAGTATTTTTTTTTTTTTTATTGCATTTTTTTTTGTAGTTTTTGTTTAAATTCAGCAGAGCTTATAAATATTTATTCAAAAGCAACTTTAAACAGGTTTATCCCTGATTTCTCATTTTTGGCTCATTAATTATTTATTGGTCTGCTTAGCGTGATGCTTACAATGAGAAATTGGGATTAAATTCTTATTTTGTGAAGCAATGTGTCTTTACAACTCCATCTGAATTAAAGACAGTGAACAAGATAAAATGAAGTTTGTTACGAGATCCCATGCTAGATTTGGGTACCAAAGTATGTAAGTCAGCCTCTCTAAAGTAATGCAAACTCTTGTGTGTTTGCTATTAATCAAACAGGGCCCAGTTGTTCAAAACTAACGATATCGTTAGTTAACGTACCGTTAAAACTTTGATCATTAAATATGGCATATACACATATATTTTTGTTGAAAAATTGTGAGTAGCTTTTGCATTTGCAAAAGCTACTCACATTTTTTCAGCAAAAATACCTGTGAATTAGATATTGTATTTATTAGAACAAGTAACATTTTGACCACTAACCAGCTCGTTAAGCTAACATTGCTTTGAACAAGTGGGCCCTGTTCACTTACAGCATCAAATTTCTTCAGTAACTGACTTGCTGCTTTCTGTCTCTTTGTCCAACTTTTTTCTACAATGTCCTCTGTGTTAACATCTAGACCTGGATGTTGTTGTTTCACCTCTTCAACAGCCCGGGCTATCTCCTCCTACAAATAGTACAGTCGACTCTCATTATCTTGAATTCCAAGGGACTCTCTGAAGTACTTCGAGATATCCTTACCTCGACATATCAGATTTGCAGAAATGAGGAAAAAATAATTCGAACAACCACATTTAACAAATGTAATTGGACTCTTGAAGTTAGAGACATAATTAAAACATTGTGGAAAAGTGGAGAAATTGCTCCTTAGGAGCAATTTCTCCTCTTTTCCACAATATTTTTTTTACCTGTTGTTAGATTTTCATGTTTAAACAGGGACAAGATTTTCACTTCGAGATAAGCGGTTATTCGAGATAAGCAAGGTCGAGATAACTAGAGTCAACTGTATTATTATTTTTTCAGAAACAGAAAAAAAAACAAAACAAAACTTTTAACAATATTCTGTCATCGTTCTAGTGGAGTCAGACTTTCAGCTGAACATCCAACTGACTAAGCAAAAATAAGACTTACATGGCTGTGTGACTAATTTTAGTGACATTCAGATGACTGGAGTGAACTATCACTTGTGAGGCATATTGCAATCTTTACACATACAGGAATATATTGTTAAAAGATAACGTTCCTTTCTTAATGTATGATATTAAAAATTTACAACTGATTCCTAAAATTAATAATTTTTATTCTCAATAACATAAGGTGACACAATGGTTGTTCAAAAGTGTCTTTAAGCATTTACTGCTAACTCATTTTTCTTCAAACTTATCCATCAAAACATTCTATGACTGAACCATGATCAATGTACAATATATATTTTCTTTTTCCTCAAAAAACAGTCATTCCCAGTGTAAAATAAAGTGTATTTTAAGTTTTTAACTCATGTTCTATCTGTAAATGACAGAAAATACTAATGACACAGGGAATGTGTTTTGATGTGATACCTGGCATGTTATGCATACATTTTAGCAGTCTTTGGACATAGGTACATTTAATGATATTAACTGACGCAACCTTTCAGCTAATAATAAAATGTTAAGGTTATCCATTTAGATATTACCGATACTTCATGTCATTTCTGACAGGTAGGCAAGTGCATATGTCACCAGGGTAAAAATAAATAAAGGGTTTCACATTACAAAATAGTAGTCTTGTACACAAAGCAGTGACTGACAGTCCTATAGCATCACATAAAAACTCTCACAAAATAAAATTCTCATAAAGTGAACAATACCTCAGTGAAGTCAGCATGACCCTTCTTCTGGTAAGATTCTTTCATCTCATCCTCATATTTCTTATACAGTTGCTTGTGTCGACTTGATGGTGGAGGCAAGTCCTCCGGGACAGGCGGTTTATCCCAGGCACTCGGCTGAAGACAGAAAATAATTATAAAAAAAGAAGAATAGGTCTTCTCTATAAAAGGAAAAAAAACTTGCTCCCAAGGGGAGTAGACCACTTTTCAGAAGGGAAGCATTTAACAATTTTGAAAGAAATGCCTATGATGAAAGTATGCATTCCCCATAAACTTTATTATACTATAATTACACAGAAAGCTTGGTAAACTAATATTTGGTGGTTACATGTGATGGAGGAAACTGCAGTATCCAGAGAAAATCACTTAGATGGGTGACCACCATCCTGCCATATACAAACATGGGGAATCAAAGAGAAAATCTCTGTGCAATCCAGGCCCCTTGAAACAAATGAAAAAAAAAACAAAACCAAAAAACAACATTTTTTTATCTTCATACATACAGTAGATTCTCTGCAGTTTTTAATGAGGGTGACAACTTTTGTCACTTACTGTTTGCTCTCCTGCACACCAAGATCCTTGAAAGTAATTTTTTTCCTTTTGGACTATTTTGGACTAGATGTCTTTAAAGAAGGGAGGAAAAAATAATTTGACAGTTTCCTCTTTGTGTATGTGCATCATGTCCCTTAAGTGCTGTCTGCTTATATTTAAATTCAACATGTTAAACATTTTGCATGCTGGGTAAAAATTTCACCAGAAGGCATTTTGAAATACAGTCGAACCTCAATAGCTCGAACACCGATAGCTCGTTTAACATGGCTAATTCGAACTCATTTTTGAGCCCCTACGAAATTCTTCCACTAGCTCAAAAAAACAAATATTTAGGGAAATTTTCTTATTTTATCATGAAATTGTATGTTGTGTGTACTCATTAGAATTGCCTCATTGAGGTGATTCTAATGAGTACACTCAACATACAATTATTGTGAAGGAAATAAAAAAAAATCCCTAAATTATCTCTATTTGCTTCCTGACCTGGCACCATGATTAACCCTCAGTGGCTCGAACTACCCATGTCTCGAAAAATTTTCTATGGTCCAAAAGACGTTCAACCCATTGAAGTTCGGCTGTATTTTTCTTATTTTTCCGAGAAAAAGGATTTAACAATTTGTACAATATTGTCTCCTTAGGAGATAATTCGCATGAAGTGTTAAATCTTATTTTCTAAGAAAAATAAAAAAATTTCATCAGTTTGTCATCTGCTATATTTGCCCATAGCATGGTAAGTGTTAATCTGATCTTGTTTTGTATGATGAGGCTCCAACATTTTTTCCCACCTGTTTAGGTGTGGCTGGTTTTCTCTGTCGAGGTCTATCATCATCTTTTAAAGTAAGACTTGGAACATCTGAATGTCTGCTACTGCTTTTTCCATTAACCTACAATGACAATCCAAAAACATTTCAGATGCATAGTGGGAAACCAAACAGCTTGTGCCATATATACCACAAATGGGCCAAGAAAAAAGTGTCTTGGGGGCATATGGAGACAGACCAGCCAGTGAAGCCACACAACCTGATAAGGACCTTCCATTATATTAATATATTTATAATAATAGCATGTTTACCCATATATTCAATAACTTCTTACCCTATTTTACTATCCTAAAATTTGAAAATGTCCATTTAACCATTGTCCTGCTAAATAAATTAAGATGCCACACCCACTTCTAATTTTCAGCCAATCAGATTGCTTGATCTGAATTTTTGCTATAAATTCAAATACTTGATGGCAAACAGTGCAGATCCAGATCAGTTGGCTTCTTCAGACGCCAACTGATCTGGATCTACACTGTTTGCTATGATAGAGTATATCCGGGTTCAGCAGGACAAGGGTTAACTACCCAGCAAGGTATCCTCAAAATGCTGGCAGAACAGCCAATGGTGCAGATTACATCAAACTGCTCCTTAAGGAGTCTATTCTGTCTTTACTGTTTACTCTGTTTTGTCCAAGACTATTTGGGTTGCGCCATGTGAAAATATTTCTTCGGGCAGTGAAAGCCCAGACAAGCCTGCACAACTGCTCAGTCTGATCTGGGACTTCACTAAGCCTTTCAGAATCATTGGATGCTGTAGAACAAAAATGCAACAGCTGGAAAAATGTCATCTCTTATACTTACAAAAGAATTCTGCTTGGTCGTCTGTCTGTAACTGCGGGCTGTACTGGTAGGAGTCCCCCAACTGTAAATGATCATGACATGTATGTCAGCTCTGTGAGAAAAATGTACCTTTAGAGATGTGTATCTTGAGACATGGCTACAGATAAGAGGGGGTATCCACATAATATTTTTCTTATTTCTCCACGAAAACATATGTTGTGGGTACTCATTAGAAGCGCCTCGCTGAGGTGCTTCTTATGAGTACCCACAACATATGTTTTCGTGGAGTAATAAGAAAGATATCAGCATTTTTCGGATGAAAAAAGCGCCCTATCTGTTGCTATGCTGAGAAACCTAGGATCAGCCTGCAAATCCTTTCACTCTGATCAGTCTTCTGCTGGCCTCTTAAAGAAAATCCAGCAAAGACTGGTCAGACTGAATGGATGTGCCAGATGGGCAGGCTGATCTGAGTCATCAGGTAACATATGCTTATTATGGAGAATAGTGGATGCAACTCTTCCTAGCTTCCTTCCTAAAAGGGGTCTACTCTGAAAGGAAATAATCTGATCCTTTTGCCAGCAAATTCAACTTTAATAACAGAAGGGATAATTTTGTGATTTTAGGCAGATTCTGATAGTTTTCTCCATTGATTTGTAGCAAAGACAAGACGTCATTCTATCAATTCCAACCAGAGATGACCAAAGCAGTTGCAACACATAGTTCTCCACTTCCCAGGTCAGCCAAGATCCAGATGTTCATACATAAGGTGACTGTCTTTAGTTTCTGGCATGCAAGAGTGCTGCTGGTGGACTGCTTATAAAACCGGGCCCAGTTGTTCAAAGCTAACGATGTTGTTAGTTAACAATTTGTTAACATTTACATCCGAGTGATACGCAAATAAGCTGAATTTTTTTGCTGAAAAAATGTGAGTAGCTTTTGCAGTGCAAAAGCTACTCACATTTTTTCAGCAAAAAATATCATAATATTATATATTGAATCTGCTAAAACAGTTAACGAAATGACCATTAACGAGCTTGTTAAGCTAAGGACGCTTTGAACAACTGGGCCCTGGAGACTGAAAGGCCATTTTCGTCAATAAAGCTTACTACACTAATATATTCAGAGTGTGATAAAAAATACAAGTCCTCTGTGGTGCTTTAAGAGTTAATCAGAGTAAACCTTAACAAGCTAGTTAAGCTAACGACGCTTTGAACAACTGGCCCAGGAGTCTATATCATGTTCATCTTCTGAGACAGCTACCTGATTAAAAATGGAAAGCTGACAAAAGGAATGCTTTTTCACTAGGACAGTGCTCCAGGGAAGCATCTTAACAGTGGTCATAGCTGTTCACCAGAAATGTGGATTTGAACTTGTTAAACACCCAACCTATCCTACTGATTTTGCACCATCAAACTACCACCTCTGAGCGAGTAAAAAAACGTTATTAATGTTGGGAACCACTTCCTTAGACCTCAAGATGGACAGCCTACACAGGAATTCCTCTGTACCATGACCACTGGATTAAGTGTGTCACAGTTATGCATGGTTGTAGGGAGCAGGAGCCTATGTTAAAATGTTATGGTGTTTGAGTTTCTACGGCTTAGTCCTTCTTTAGGTTACACTATTGATCAGCCCTCATACAGATAACCGAGACACAAATATTGTTGATGTAATGCCATTACTAAAGCAAGCAAAAATCGGCCTATTTAGCAGACCTGTGCAACTACCTTGGACACAGGTCAAACTGCTCCTAAAGCACTTCTTATATAGAAACAGTCTGATCATGGTCTGTCTGTCATTCAGTCAGTTTTATTATTTAGTAATACTATGTTTTTCTGGTCCACAATGCACTTTATTCACTAGAACATGTTCATCCCTACCTGACATTAGTTCTGGCAGATCCATTGGGAGAGTGTAGAGGATAATCTGCAAATTCTATTGGCTTGTACACATAGTCATCAACATCTTTCAGATACTTGAGGTCAAGGTCAGGTACACTAGAAAAGTGATAAAAAATGAGTTTCCACCTGAAAACAGGTTGCTTCAGACAAGAGAGGTGTCTATATTTTTTTCTTCATTAAAACATATACTTTGGGTACTAATTAGAAGTGCCTCAGTAAGGTATTTCTAATGAGTACCCACAACATATGTTTTCATGGAGAAATAAGACAATTATCAATTGTTTTTGGCCGAGAAAAACATCTTATTTCAAGCTATGCAGAAAGTGAAGTCCCTGATCCGGGCCCTGATCTGACTATGCTGTTGCACAGGGTGACCTGGATTAGCAGACAAATTTTTTTTTTAATTTTTTTTTTTCTTATTTTCCCCCGAAAACAAGGTTTGACATTTCATGTGATTTACCTCCTAAATGAACTGTCATGCCCCATTTTTCATGAAAAAATAAGAAATGATCACTCATTTGTTGTCTGCTGATTTTTTTCAGCATGCTAAGAGTTAAGTACCCTTCTTTGCTGATTTAACTCATATTCTTTATCCCAGTAAGCATTCTTTATAAATCTATAGAGGGCCGTTATCGGCCCGTCAGGGTAGCTGATGGGCTGATAATGGCCTGCTATAGATTTATAAAGAATACTAGTTGGGATACTTCATTTCATTTTAAAGCAACTCAAACTAGTAACAACTAATATGAAATAAATAGTTGTTACCTATGAAACGAGCTTAAGCATTTTATGCACTCTTTTTTTTTTTTTTTCATCAGGTATGCAAAGTCTCTGACCAGACAATACCTGTTTAAACGTAGGTCCAAGACAAAGTGCACAACACTGAACAATTTTTTCCATGAAATTTTGTACATTAGTGTGTCACCGGGTATAGGTATATGAGTATAGGTATATGATACTCTTGTACTGCCTTGCGGTACAAGTCGGCCTATAGCGACATGGTAGAGTGTCCGCCTGTCACGCGGACGGCCCGGGCTCAATCCCTGGTTGTGGCACAAAATTTTTTTCACCTGTTACAAATGTATAAATAAATATTTAGTCTTATAGTAAAAAGAAATTATGCATGTACCTCTTATAGGCTGATTTCGTCAAAAAAAACCACAAACAAACAAACAAAAAACTTGATTTCTCCTTTTAGCTATACCGCGAATGATCAGCCAATCGCCAGTCAACTGAAATCACCGCATATCCTACCTTTATCATGTTGTCAGCGATAAATTCTTCTCCATGCCTAATTCCTGTTATGTGCTGTAGGGATGTAATCCATTTTTTTATGGCAAAACTTCAGTATTTACACTTAAATACACAAAAATGTTGTTTAATGCCAGAGAAGTCACAGATTAAATATGGTGGCTAAAACGCAGATCAGTCATGCATTTATCCGTGTCAATGTCGTAAAAAATGTATCCTTCTATGTCACTGGCTATATGATTCATTACAGCCACTGAGATCCCTTGTGGTGGCTGACTTGCTTTCCATGTTTGCAGTGGAGCGTATCTGATCATCATATTTTTCGGAAGCCAGGCTGGCAACAGACATAAATAAGCATTGGTTTTCGGGTTCAACATAAAGCCGATACACTCCGCTGTAGATTTGGGAAACCAGTCACCCGCCGCATGCGAATTCTTCTGCATAGTATGTGAGAAACTCACAATACCTATAGTACGAGCTTAAGCTTCCCCACCTGCGCAGGTCGCTTAAGCGCGTTATTATCACATAAACCCATTTATGTCAAGTGGGCTCTTCTACCACAACTCTTTGGACAGGTCTATTTCCAACAGCAGGGTATCTGGTTAGCTTTTATCATTACTACGTTTTATACAGATTCCTGTAGTTAATTGAAACAGTGTAGACCTTTATCAGATACCCTGTTCTGCAGCATCAGATCTGCTCTGTTTGCCACTTACCCTTTTCGGGGTTTCCGGATTAAAATTGGTTAAATTAAATATAAGCACATACGGTAAATATCCTAAAATTTTGAACACTTTATTCTGTACTTCTTTTGGGCCTAAATTTTGCTTTTTATGCAGTTGTTTCTTCAGAATACTTAGTGGAATGGCAAACAGTGTAGACCCTGATCAGACTGTTCCTTCAGGAGCAGTCTGATCTGGGTACGCTGTTTGCATATGCCATTCTGTCAGAAAATTTGTGTATGACACTTTAGGACATTTACCCTAACATTTTGAAATATTTTTTCTGTTGTTTCCTTTTTGTTAATTTCTTCCAAAAAGACAACTGTACTCATCAAGATGCTTGTACTCTTTAAAAGGATTGTACTCACTACTCATCAAGATGATTGATTTAACCAATATGACCATACTCACCAATACAATTTCGTATAATACTCAGCTATTTTGGAGCTATGGAGAAGTTTTAATTTGATTTTGTTATTTCCATTTTATTATTTTGATATTGAGGTTATTCCCAAAGCCTAAAAACAGGAAGTTTGTTCTTACAAGAGACCAGTTCTCCTAAAACATCTTACCCATCCGGTTTCTGTGACTGTCGTGATTGTGGAACATCAACCTCTGTCCTGGACTGTGTGCGCAGAACTGTCTCTTCACCCTAGTAATAAAACAAAAGGTATGACAAGCATTCTTTTTTCATGATGCACAACACAGGAAAAGGGCCCTTATGCAAATTGTGGACAACACAGACCCAGATCAGTCTTCCATGCAGGCTATCGGGGCCTTTGTAGTCCATTTACTGAATCAATGGACTGTAGTAAGCTTTGTCAGCGATGAACAGAGAATGCCAAGATCTGGGCCCGGTTGTTGAAAGCTAACGATGTCGTTAGTTAACGATTCGTTAAAATTTACATCGAGTGATACACAAATATGCTGAAATTTTTTGCTGAAAAAATGTGAGTAGCTTTTGCAGTGCAAAAGCTACTCACATTTTTTCAGCAAAAAATATCAGAATATTGTATATTGAATCGGCTAAAACAGTTAACGAAATGACCCTTAACGAGCTCGTTAAGCTAAAGACGCTTTAAACAACTCGGCCCAGACTGCCTAGATGTGCATGATCACTGTTCGCATATGGCATGAGGGCATTTTTCCCACAAAACACATATGAAAATAGAAAAGACTTGAACCTTTGAGCTTACTATATATGCCATAACATATCCAGATAAATAGTTTTCTTATTTCTTCACAAAAGCATGTTGTGAGGGTACTCATTAGAAGTGTAGAACCTGATCAAAAGAAACCTGATCTGGATCTTCAAAGTTTACTAAAGCAAACTGCTCTAAATATTTAGGGTAAATATGAGCATGCGCACGACAAAACCTTCAAAATGGCATGTGCACCTAGCGAAGACTCAGATCAGCCTGGGATCAGAGTCTTCGCTGTCCACAAGAAGAAAGCTTAGGTCCTTAGCTACACATTGAGTGCACAGCAAAGACTCTGATCAGATAGTGGGATGCACAGGCTGATCTGCGTCTTCGCTGGGCGCACATGCCATTTTGTTGGTTTTGTTGTGTGCACACTCATATGTTGATGATGTCTTCAGAAGCCAACTGATCTGGATCTACACTGTTTGCTAAAACAGGGCATGTCATGTTCAGCAAGAGAAGGGTTAACTAACGACATTATTAGTTTTGAACAACTGGGCCCAGGTGGATTGATGGGTGACTTTGCATTTTACAATCTCTTACAAAATCATATATTTACACTGAGAGGATGGTAGGTGATCACAGCTCCCAATAAGAGGGGTATGTGGTAAATTTATATTTCTTATTTCTGTAAGAAAACATAATGTGGGTACTCATTAGAATTTAGAAGCACCTTTAGGATATTCACTATATATTTTTGTAAAGTAAAATCTATAATGGTTGCCCTTAGAACCAAAGAAAACATAAAGAATGAAAAACAGTCTTGATTTGATTGACATACTTCATTTGACAGCAATGTAATTTTCTTTGCATTCTTTGCAATCCAAACAGAGTCAAGTGAGATGTGTGCAGGCAGATCTAAATCTTCTCTGGGCACACGTCTGAAGGTACATTGTCTGATGTTAGGGCTGAAATGATTAACATCAAAAACACGCTTATATAATTTTGACCCCCTTAAACCCCACTTTTATATAGTAAAACTGGGGTTTACAGGGGTATACATTATTTTTCTTATTTTGCTAAAAAAATGTAGGTTGTGGGTACTCATTAGAATTGCCTCACCAAGACAGTTCTAACGAGTACTCACAATCTATGTTTTGAGCAGAAATATGAAGAATATCAGAATTTTTTATCTGATATTTTTCATTTTTTGGTGGTAAAATTTTCAGTACATTTGAATAGGCATGTTTTCGTAATGTTCTCACGTTAGGGTTGAAATGACTAATGAGTGTATACTGTGATAGGGTTGAAATGATTAATGAGTGCATACTGTGATAGGATTCCTGTTGTACATTGGTTTGGCACTTGGTGGTCTACCGCTACCAGGTCTGTCAATACGTGGAGTAGGAGTACCTCGTATAGAAAAATCCATTACTTGCTTATAACCTCCTGCAAAAAGAAAGCATTTTATATTACTAGTCATAATGACTTAGTGATATCTGACTGGTGAATTTCAACTTATGACTGCATGTTGACCTCTTACATATACATATATATATATATGTGTGTGTGTGTGTGTGTGTGTGTGTGTGTGTGTGTGTAACAGAAACCTGCACAATGAAAAAAAAATAATGCATTTGCCATTTGGGTTAATTGTTGTTAACTTCACAGCCAGAATCAAAGATTTTGGTTCATATTTACCAAATATTTACCTGATACCCACTCTTATCCAGACCTATGTAACCTAACCTAACCATCACTGTCAGTGTCAGACCGAACTCTGATTTTCAGTGCAGTTGATAGGTGTGCAGATTTGCATGCTGAAGTCAATAACACTTAGCACTCTGGGTAAAGTCTCAGCTGATGACATTTTGCCATATTTTTCCCTGCAAACAATATTTGACATTTCATGCATGCAAATTGCCCCCAATCATAATTCTGTATGATTTGGGTGTAAAAAGACATTTACTAGTTTGTTGATCTGGACCATGAATACACCAGGAAATATTACATCGTCGAAAACCAGGGTAGGCAGCATAAATTAATATAATTTTTTTTTTTTGGAACACCTGGGCTCAGTTGTTGCTTAGCAAGCTCATTAGTGGTCAAAATGTTAACTGTTATAGTAAGTACAATATCTAATTCACAGGTATTCTTGCTTGAAAATTTTTGCTTGGTAGTAGCAGCTACTCACATTTTTTTTAGCAAAAAATACTAAGATATATGTCATATTTAATGATAAAAAATTGAACAATATGTTAACTAACAACAACGCTACTGTCCTTTCGACATCTCTCGGAAAGACGTTGTTTGCTTGGCGTTTTATTTTAAATGAAGATATTTTGTTCTGATTTACCATATCTTATCAGAAACCATTTGTCTTTTCTATTTCTGTGTTTTGTTCTCAAATATGTGCCCTAAAATTAAATTTACGGCCAAAAATTGGTCTGATCTATGCAAGTTCTATAGTAAAGTAATTATTTGGAATTTTTGTCTGAGAAAATATTTTTTACTTTTCTTTGCTGAATTTAAATTATTGATGTTTTATAACAATATTGTGAAAATCTTAGAAAATTTGAACAAGTGGAACTTGTTGAAAATCTGCTCCCAAGTTACCTCCCTAGAGATTTCTGCATAATTTGCATTCATTTTTACAATGGGAAAAAGTGAAAATATTTGATTTTTTTAAAAACCAACGACTAGAATTAAACTGTTTTGTAAATAGGTAGTTACGACAAATGGTTTTGGATTAAATCACGACAAAAGTTTGCAAATTTACTTTTTCTGTGTAAAACACCAAGCAAACAATGACTTTCTGAAAAATGTTGAAAGCACAGTAGTTTTAAACAAGTGGGCCCTGTAATGAGACATGACAATGCTCAAGAAACTATAATCGATATATGTATTGGAGTTTCATATCTCTATTTACTTATCTCAGATTTTCAGAATAAAATACTCCAAGTGAAAAAGATCTTACCAATGGGTATCGAAAGCACGAAGATGAAAACGCATAGTCAATACGGGCCAATTTACATTTTTTTTTCCGAATTTAGGTATCAGTCGGTCAACGATTATCATTTTATGCCCGGGATTATATGGCCTCGATTTCTATTGGAATTCATTGTCGATTACTAAAATAGTTTACTAAAAATACAATACCAAACAAATATCTAATATTCTTTCAATCAGCTGCCTTAATTAAAATCTACATTAGTGAATGTACAGATTTCTTAAACGGTTACCTGTGTAAACAAATTTCTGTTTCAGCTATTGGCTTGGCCTAAAGCACGTAGATAATATAAAAATAACGTTCAATTATAATAATAATAATAACGTTCAGTCGATAAGTTTTTCCTGTCTATTATTGTTATTATTATTATTATTATTATTATTATTATTTGTTGATAACTGGCCGATTAGCTCAGTTTGTAAAGTAGACCTACCTGACTTGCAAGCAGGGGGTCGGGTTTCTGGTCAATTCGTACCTTAGTCAACTCGTACCGATTTTTGGTCAACTATGAGCAGATTCAGCAGACGACAAACTTGCGATATTTTCTTATTTTTCCTAGAAAATAGGACACTTCATGCAAATCGTCACCACATGAAAGTGTCACGAGGAAACAATAAGCCTGAACTATCACATCCTATTTTCTAGGAAAAAATAAGAAAAAAATCTAGATGTCGTCTGCTAAATTTTTTACCCAGCATGCAAAGTGTTAAAATATAGGAAACACTTCCTTTGAGACTTGCAAAACTTTAACCAATTGTATACTGAACATATAAATCACCCACACTATATATTGAAAGATTCTAATTTCGATTTTCAGGCTATGGAGTATAGATATTCCTCAGAGAAAATTGTAACGGAATAGTATATATATCACTTCTACAGCCTCACTGTGGAAGCCGGCTTTTATGGTGACACTGGTAGAGTGATTGGCTTTTTTACGAAGTTAAGCAATGTATATCTCGGTTAGTACCTGGATGGGTGACCGCGGTGCTTGACTTCGTAGAACACCCGGTTTCACGCTACATTGGTGGCAGTGGTGGGATTGAAGACAGTGTCCTTAGTGTGTTGCATAGGCTCTAGCCGGCTTTTATGGTGACACTGGTAGAGTGATTGGCTTTTTTACGAAGTTAAGCAATGTATATCTCGGTTAGTACCTGGATGGGTGACCACGGTGCTTGACTTCGTAGAACACCCGGTTTCATGCTACATTGGTGGCAGTGGTGGGATTGAAGACAGTGTCCTTAGTGTGTTGCATAGGCTCTGCCCTCGAGTTTGCCTTGTGACGCGTGTGTGACTTCGGGACGAAGTCAAGGGAAGAGGGGGAGAAATGTAACGGAATAGTATATATAATCACTTCTACAGCCTTGCTGTGGAAGCCAGCTTTTATGGCGACACTGGTAGAGTGATTGGCTTTTTTAAGAAGTTAAGAAACGGAGATCGCAGTTAGTACCTGGATGGGTGACCGAGGTGCTTGACTTCGTAGAAGACCAGGTTTCACGCTACAAAATGATTGAACTGTTTGCAAACGGTGGAGACCATGATCAGATGCGGCGTCTGATCTGGGATTGCACTGTTTGCCAATTACCCTTTAGGTGGTCTCCAGAGTACAATGGTTTAAACAATGGGTAGTTTTGGGTAAAAAATATGTTTTCACGTCGTTATGAACATTACAAATAAATAAATAAATAAATAAATAAGCTGAAAAGAAAACTAATTATGAGCCACAAAATAGCTAAAGATAAAATTTGTATTACCTGTCCTGCAAATACGATGCTGTCAACGGTCGCAGACATCGCAACTTCCAGCTGCTGATGTCGACCTACAACCTTACAACATGCTATGCAAAGTTCTAAAAACATCCCAGGCCACACGCAGGTGGCATATAGGAAGAAATACATTTTGATTTGATTTGATTTAAAAAAACCTTTGTTACTCGTGAAGAGAATTCAAAGATGAATGATGCTTAGAGGAATCTGAACTTCTTATATATCCAGTATTTGGCAAATAAAAAGAAAATTGTACAAAAGCTAGGTAAAATTCCTGCGTATCATTAAGCCCCGCCAAAATATAAACTACCGCTCGCCGACAAAATCAAAGGAATTAAAGACAGTCTTTGATTAAGAACAGGATTGAAGAACCCGTATCGATAATTTTTTTTTTCACACCCACATTAATCAGTACAAGATTAACTAATGTATCAATTAAGGGGGCATCATAATAGTGATAAACAAAATAATTGAATCTATCTATCTATCTATCTATCTATCTATCTATCTATCTATCTATTTTTTTTCTTTAAAGTATACATTTATTATTATTTTTTGTTTTGTTTTTTTAATCAAATATTTAAAAATAAAAAAAAATAATGTTTGTTTATTCGTTTCTTTCTATTTATTTATATACATGCCAAGTGAAGACTAAAATCAGCCTGCACAGCTTCTTTAGGCTGATCTGAGTCTTCACTGAGGGGGTAGGTGTATTCACTGGGTGCACATGCCATTTTGTAGAAAATGCTGTGCTCCAGTTTTTATGTTATTCATTTTTGCAAAAGATGTCTCAATAAATGGAATTATGCATAATTCAAGTTTGGATTTATTTCGCAGTCTGAGTGGATTATAGAATTATAAGGGAGATGATCAATATTTTAATAATGTTATTATTAAAATTCTAAAATGTCCATTGGACAGTTCATATTTCGGGTTTAATAATGAAGGTAATAATGCAGAGCACATCCTACAAAATAAAAAAAAAAGTGTGCCTAGTAAAAACTTGACCAGTCTGCACATCCATAGTCTGCCCATCTTCTTACGAGATATGTAGACTGGTGTGACTTTCTGCTCAGCCGACAGGTAATTTAGTAGGACAATTGCTGTGCACCTGCTCATATGATATTACCTATGGAACAGATAAATAAGTTAGTAGTAAATTCCCCAATATTATATCCCGCCCCCATCCCACCCCCCATATTGAGCCTCTACCTGTTTATCTTTCATTGACAGAATACCAGGTGATATTGCACCCTGTCCCTTATCAGAGATAAGGTAATGACCCAGAATCATCAGATTTTTATGTCTTTAAGCCTTATTCAATTTTCAAAATTACCAGGATGGGCTCAATGATCCCAAAGGAAATTAAATATAGCCTGCACTATGATGATGTACAGGGAGACTTTTTACGGCCGCCACATGGCACAACACCAGTTACAGTAGAGTAAAAATAAAAGTAAAAAAAAGATTGCCTTTGGAAACAAAGAGCACACAAAATCACAAAAATCAGAGACTCGGTTTGATTGAGTCTCTTCATATGCAACACTGTAGTTTGCGAGGCTGCATACGCCCCTAAGTTGCCAGATTTTTAAAGTACAATTAATAATATAAATTTTTTTAGCATACAAATTAAAATACATAAAAAACGCACTATATAATAAAAATAACATTAAACACTTAATATTCCACTAAAATTACCATGACCTTTTACTAGAATAGAATTTTTGCTGTGGTCTTCAAAATTTTTGTATAGCGGATATTGCTTTCGTGTTGTAACTGTTTTCATAATTCTTAGAGTTCCCTTAAAGTTGCGGGTTCGATCAGCAACTGAAAATCTCCATTTGTTCACTCAGAAGGTATTAGGATTTGAGAAGCTAGTTCCCTTTTGAACACCAAAATGTATCTTATGTTATAGCAATATCAGGAGAGAACTAGTCCTATTGGGATTAGACAGCAAAAGGAGAGGATATCCTGAGGGATAGCCCACCCCGTACTCTTTCATATACTGTGCAAAAGTCACGGAGGATAACACTTTAACAGTACACCTCAAGTGTCTCTTGGGGCTTCTCCGACATTCTAGAAGCAGATCTGAATCTTTTGAAACGCTGGTACCATTTCTCCCAATTTCGTTGTTTAGAAAAGGAAAACTTCTCTGGGTGCGCAAATTGAAATGTAGTCATTTTTACACAATTTTTATATCCGTTTTGTTTTATAGCTCCAAATTTATTTCCGCAGCCCCAAAGCAATGTTATGTAATTATTATATATTGACTGGGTTCAATAATATAGAACAATAACTGTGGATATTTTTATTAACAAGTTAAACATACTAAACCACAAAATTTCCAGAATTAAAGAGACCATTCAAACTATTTGACCAGCAAGCATGTAGGTAATTCTTAGATGTTGATATTCGTGGGTAACTATAAAGCTACACATTTCTTAGGAAACAGGGGAATAGAATCAGCGTGTATGCCACTGTAAATAAGACATCAGTTATCCTAACTGACAAAGAAATATGGACGATGTACCGGTACGCAGATCAAGCTCATCACTAGTTCGTTAAGTCTGATTGAGTAGATCAGATTTTAGTCGGGTTTTGTAATTAGATTGGTGTCTACTTAGATTAACCACCCGGTCGTTTTAACCGCGTACGACCAACTCTTGATCTTTCAGAAAGTCAATCGGTGCTAATTTTATTCAAAAGACACAAATTAGCAAATATTTTCACATATATAATTAATTGCCATAACTTTTATTTATAAAACAAAAAGACATAAAGGCACTGCCTTTGATGCTAACACACTCAGCCAATTATTTTTTCTGATATGTATGAGATTTGACAGCAGTTTCGTACGTTTACATATCTCATTTTTCCAATCAAATAAGATATGTCATTTAGTATATCAGATATCTTATTTAGTATATTAGATATCTATATTAATATATAAGATATCTTAATTAACAAATAACTTATTATAAGATATCTGATATGGTAAATTAGATATCTTATATGCGGAATAAAATATCTCATTTATTATATCAGATATCTTATATAGGATATATCTAAAATAGAATATGAGATATCTATGGCAAGCCGTTTTACTATTTATTAAGCAAAATAGATATCTTATATATTATATCAGATATCTTATATAGGATATGATATCTAATATAGGATATAAGATATCTGATATACTAATTCAGATATCTTATATCCTATATTAGATATCTTATATCAGTAAGTCAGCCTCTCTGCAGTAATGCAAACACTTCGTGTATTTGCTATTACAGAGAGAGAGAGAGAGAGAGAGAGAGAGAGAGAGAGAGAGAGAGAGAGATTCGCCGAATTTCATTTTCCATCTGTCAAAAAAAAAAAAAAAAAAAAAAAAAGAAGAAGAAGATTAGAAAACTGCAAAACACCATGTCAATCGCACTGATAAATATAAATTTCTAAGTCTGGTTGACGTTCTTACGGCATTCAGGAGATCGACAATTTTAGCTCGTTGGGACTAGTAAATACTTGCTTTTTCAAGACAGATCAATTCCAAAACTCCTTATGGTGCCATATTGAAACTCTTACCAACCAGATTTACAACGGGCCGGGCCTGTATTACCAATCAGAGAGCCAACGGTGCGATTCGACTACAGTGTATGATGCAGGCTGTTTGGCACATATTAGAACAATAATTACTTAGCAGATTAATAAAATATTACATGTTTTCTTTTTCAGCACGTATAGGAGACTTGATTGGTGCTACACAGAAGAAAATGAAAGTGTCATGTACTTTTATGTGTTAGTCCTATATGCAAAAAATTGCTTTATGTTTGGTTTAAATAATATTTTATTAATTGTTCCTTTACATGTAAACAAACATATACAACATCAAATATTCCAGGATCTGACTGTAAGCTAGAAGCTTATACGGGTCATTTCCTGGTCTACACAGAATACATTTTCGTTCGTTTGATCGACTAGGAATGATAATTAACCAATCAATATGTAAGAGAGAGAGAGAGAGAGAGAGAGAGAGAGAGAGCATTTCCATATTATTGCACATATAGATGGATACAATATTTTTTCCAACAACTAAAAACTTAAAAGTATATTTAAAAACTTACAGTTCTATTCCGTCTGGTAGTTGCCATACTTGTTTAATTTAAATGGGCAATGCAGATGTATCCTTGTGTAAGTAAGTAATGCATATATGGAAATATAGAGTTTTGACCGATTCCCAAGAAATACATGTAATCTTCACGTGTATAATCATGAAAGTGACTCCGATTTCAGACATGGTTTTACAGATAAGTTTCATATTTGAGCTTAGATGTAGAGTATCATGCATTTTAAATCAGATGAATCGTCTTGATTTAGTTATATAGTCTTGAACTTTAAAAAACAAGGTCTCGTTCTCATTAACTGATGCAGTTTCTTTTCCAAATAGTAGTTCTTTTGTACTGTGAGTTTGAAGAATATTCGGTAAATACCCAGCAAACATGTATATATGGGACACATATGGGCAGAATCTGGGCATTTATCCCATTCGGGTCCTACATGGGCCCCATATAGGCTTTTTTGCCCATATAAGACCCATATAGGTCCCATATTGGTAAAATTCGACCAGCAAACGTGCATATATGGGAATCATATGGGCAGATTCTAGTCATTTATCCCACTGGGGCCCACATGGCTCCTATGTGATACAGATATAGGACTTCTTTGGTTCCAATATTGACCTCCCATTACTATATGGGACCCATATGGGTTCAATATGGGTATTAAGGGGAACAACTGTACCACATTTTAAACATAATATAAAAAAAAATGGTAAATTTCCTGACATAAATGCAAATAATAATGATAATAATAAAATAAAAATAATCGTTTGATCATTACAAAATGAAAGTATCTATTAAGTTTATCTTAACTATTTTCCCGACATGGACGTCAATTCATGGTCATGTTTTAATTTTAACTCGTATGTCCCTATTACTTTTAAAATTGAGAGGTAATATATAAATACGCATGAAGCCACCATTCCCAACTGTTAAAAAAAAAAAAAAACGCCTATAGCTTTAAGGCATCTTGATTGTACGCACGTGCAATAACTTGCACGTGTACATAGGCCTCTCTCATTTGGGACCTTACCAGTCCATCAAATGGACTGGGACTGGGGACATAATCATTTGTGTAAAAATGTGTAAAAGATTTTTTCGTTTTGTTTTTTTTTTTCTGGAAGGTAAACGTGGGTTGATTTTTCCCATACTGAACCCATATAGTTCCCACATGGTTCCCACATTGCTTTGCCCATGTGGGTCCAACATGGAACCATGTTGCAAATCCCTCATGAGTCCCTTATGGGTTGCCCATATAGGACCCATATAAATACCCATTTGGGGCCCATGTGGGTCCTATATTTTTTGCTTGCTGGATAAGTATTTCTAATGTCAATATGGGACAAATAAAGAAATAAATAAAGAAAAAGTGATAAGGACTCTCAAAACCGCCACAATCACAGGTTGGTCTAGCAATTATATTTTTTCGAAAAAGATGTGAATTAAGAGAACTGCATTCCGAGCGTATCCTAGCGTGTAAGATCTGTCCTTTGTGCCAACATTGTAATATTTAGGCGGTGACCGTTTGTTTCTATTAAGGCGATATTTAAATGCTGAGACCGTGTTTGTTTCTTTTATTTCCTCTGAAAGTTGGTTCCATGCACTTATAGTAGAAGGTAAAATAGAGTTGAAAAACAGGTTAGTATTGGCATGCATAGGGTGCAAAACATTTGCATTCCAAAGATTGTAGGGATTGTTTTCCCGAACAAGAGGGGGCAGTACCTCTGACAGGTATCTCGGCGTAAGACCATTAATTATCTTGAAGAAAATAGTGAGCTTATGCTTGTTACGCCTTTCCTGCAGAGAATTACAGCCAAGATCGGCGAGAAGTTTTTCAATGCTACAGAGCTTTGTTGCCCCGGTAATAATTCTAGCTGCTTCGTGATGTATTAGATCCAGCAGTTTCTTAGATTCGTCCCATACTGAATCGCTATATTCAAGTAGTGGGCGAATAAATGCTATGTATATATTTTCTAGTGCTTTTCTATTTATCTTAAAGAAGAGCTCTCATCAGATTGAGTCTCGTCCATGCGGTTTCAGTGATCTTGTTAATATGTTCTGTCCATGTGCGTGAGCTTGAGAAGTTGAGACCCAGATGTTTGTGTTTCGAAGTTTCTGTAAGTACGATATCGTTCAGTTTGATTGGAGGATGTGTAACTGGATTGAGTTTCCTGGATATCAGAAGAGATGTAGTTTTTGTTGGATTAAAATCAACCAACCATGAGATTGCCCATTTGTTTATAGTTTACAAGTCTATACTAAGACTACGTGCTGCAGACTATGGATTTTCAACAGTAATGTACAGGCTGGTGTCATCAGAAAAGAGGCGGATGGATGAGTTTATATTATGTACTATATCATTTATATAAACTAAAAAGAGTAGCGGTCCGAGAATATAGCCTTGAGGGACACCGGCAAGAACAAAAGCCCAGGCAGATACAATACCATCAATCACAACTCTCTGTCTCCGGCCTGAGAGATAACCTGTGAACCAACGCAGAAGATAGTCTGAAATTCCCATGCTGCAAGTTTATACAGCAAGCCCTTGTGCCAGACTCTATCGAAAGCCTTGCTGATGTCACAAAATTCTACCCTAACTTCCTTACCATTATCAACAGCTTCACAGAACGTATGGTAAATATGTAGCAACTGACTAGTAGTAGAGTCTCCTGGAATAAATCCAGATTGAAAGGGAGTAAGTAGATTATTGCGACTTATATAATTGTAGGGATGTTTGTGGATACGCCGTTCCATAGTTTTTCCTACCGTACTTAATAGAGAGATAGGTCTGTAATTAGATGGTGATGATTTATCTTCTTTTTTGTGTATTGAGGTTACATTTGCGTCCTTCCAAGATGATGGTAAGTATCCTTGCTGCAGAGAACGATTAAAAAGTTTTGACATAGGTTTAGACAATACAGGAACACCTTCCTTTAAAAATCTCGGACATAAGATCAGGGTCACTTGCCTTTGTTATATTTAAGTTTTACAGGACGTCACTTACATCTTTGATCGTTATTGTTATAGTTGCCAAGTTTTCATGCTGAACATTGACAGGTCGGGGTAAAGATTTATTTGAATCATCTACTGTTGCTTGTGTGGAGAAGTTGTTGTTAACATGTTAGCTTTCTGAATGCTTGTTTCGGCATATTCATTATTCATATTAAGTGTGGGTAGGGCTGCGGAATATTTATCCAAATTGAGAATTTGCTTAGATGTTTTCCAAAATAGTTTTGAGTTTGACTGCTCGTTGTTTAATAGATGTTCAAGTTTGTCGAACTATTCCTGTTTTGAGTTCCTAATTTCATTCACTACCCTGTTCCGCAATGTTTTGAATTTTACTAGAAAATCAATATTTGAGTTTTTTTCTGTATTTTCTAAACATACGTTTTCTTTTCCTGATTAAATTTTGAATATGGCAAGTTATCCAAGGGTGGTCGTTAGGCCGAATGGTAACTGTCTTGTTTGGAACTGACTCTTCACTAGCTCTCAATATAGCTGCAGTTAGATATTGCACATTGTCATCTATGTTTGAATTACGCTCAATTTCGTTTTCAAGATCATTTTCCGATAGTAGGGTGCGATATCTATCAAAGTCTGCTTGATGGTAATTCCACACTTTTCTCTTAAAGGTTTTGATTGATGGGCAGAGGAATTTTAGTAATACCAGTACTGGGCAGTGATACCGTGTTTGATTTGGTAAGAAGCAGCCATAACTCCGCTAGTTAAAATATTTGACTTATTGCGTACTACTATCAAATCGATTAGTGAAGCTGTACTTTCAGTAAAGTGCGTGAGTTCATTTATCAGTTGTTTTAGGTTGTATTGTCTTATTAGTTCCATCATTTATTATTATTTGAATTCATATTGAAATTAAAATCTCCCGTGATTATGATATCGGCTGTATTTGTGTTATGGGCTCTATCGACGCTTTCAGATATCAAATTAAAATACTCATCGTTACTATTGGGTGGTCGGTAGAACCATACAATGAGAATCTTCTTGCTTTTGACTAGGATCTCAACCCAGACGGCTTCTAGGCCTCTGATTTCCAAATCATGCCGACGTCTGCATGGATAGGAGACCCTGAAATACACTATAGCACCGCCACCCGCGCGGTCACACCTGTCTGTTCTGTGAGGCGGCATAAACTTTTCAATAGATATGCTATTATTTTGAACTTCAGGTTTTAGCCAGCTCTTACAAAAGACAAGTACGTCGTATGCATGTGCTTCTGCCTTAATCATGTACGTCTTTGGATGAAGACTTTGTATATTCAGATGCTTGATGCTCAGGTGATTACTGAAATATTCATATGAGCTGTTAGAACTTAGTGTGCTAGAATCAGATAGGCTTTCGACAGAATCTGGACCCGGGACCCGATGAATGTCCCCGCATGTAAGGAGAAGCGCCAAAAGCCAAAGAGCGAAATTACTGAATATCAGAACAAATATACAGTTCAACGTAGATTGTCGGTTATTGTTTAGAGTTGGTTTGTACCTTTTGAGAGGGTATCTTATAGTTTTGTATAACTCATTACTCCTTTGTGAAGCCATTATAAGACTCATACAGTCAAAAATGTATGTGTTGTTGCCTGTGTAGAAGGAGAAGAGGAGTAATAAAATAAGTAGGTGAAATTTTTTATGCGTCAAAAGATTTCCTAACACCCAAACCTAATGTCTGCGATACGCCCAGAATGCCTTCAAGACCATTGGAATTTAATTTACCACACATTTTTGCTGACAGCAATTAGCAGAGATAAACAGTACTCTTGCTGGCAAGTCTGGGGCATCACAAATTTTGTTAGTGCTATCTGAGCATGTCCAAAATATTTGTCGTTAATTTTTGTTACAATGTGAGGTAGTAGCCTGTGGGAATCGGTCGAACCAGAAAGGGATAGAATAAAGACGAGCTAAAGCAAAGTAAAGAGAAGAAAAGAATGACAAAATAAAAAAGATAAATAACAAACAAAACCATTGTCTGGGAGATTTGAGTGATGCTAGTGAGCAATTCATTAGTTGTGCTTTATTATTCAATCTATTCCTATTATTCAAACTATTCCTACATGTAGCTTATCATGCTGTGTTTTAACTGTAGGAATTTTATCATAAGAACTGATTTACAAAGATGATATTTATTAAGCGTTAATTTTATTTAAACTCTAAGATATGTTTCACTTTAGTCTGCTACTATCTAAATTGTTGTAATGTATAAAATAAATACTGTGCTCTTCGATGATTGTGCTTTATGTTTATTCATTATGAAGCGGAACGTTTGCTGAGCAGTTCTTCTCAAGGAATGTTTCTTCTCTAAGTATCTCAGCCTTACTTTGTCTCTAAATAATGAATATGGTCTGCTACAAGAGTGCTTGGCACTCTTAGAATTACTATGTACTACTATATGAGATACTTAGACAAGAAATATGCATGGTTCAGTAAATTTCTGCTTCTTTTATCCTCTCACTCCGACACTGGTAGTGACAAGAGAAGATGATCTTGGGACATTACACCAACAACGAAGACGCTGTTAAGTCTGCACGCCCGCATTTCTGACCACCATAACTATTTCCACAATAGCATGTATATGTGATTTGTATTACCTAGAAAATGTGAATTACAAATGCCAGTTCAAATTAGTTATTGATATTTCTTGTGTCTTACTTTACTTGTCAGGCGTGGTAAGAGTATGAGTAATTTTAATATTTATTTTTATTCTATCGATATATCAACTCCGACGAAACAGTCAAAAACTGAATTAAGCCCTAAAATCCATATGTTAAACGAATCACTCATAAACTGTATATAGCCCAAAGGACTTTATGTTGTGAGTGATTCGCTGCAGTTTACACATCGAAAAATCCACAAAAATAATAATATATTCCTTTAATTTCCTTATAATTCCCATTTTGTCATCAAACTGTTACAAACATTGCCCAAAATCTGTCAGAGGGTATGTAGATAATTACGCTTCAAGAATAATAGCATAAAATAAAAATCTCAAAGGTTGCCTTTGCAAACACACAAAAGAACGAAAATCGGAGAGCCGGTTTTTACTGGAAACCTGGTAGGAAGTATCAGGGTGATTTGTAAAATAAAGGCAGTTAAAATCATTCCAATCAGAATTCCAAGACGGCTGCCACAACCATCACCTTGAAAATCTATTTCGAACATCTCCGCAAACAAAAGGCCAACTGACTCAAAACTTGTCTGGTACTCAGGTGAGCGATACAGGGCCATCTTGGTCCTCTTGTTTCAGCTCCAACAAGCATGCTTCTACATAGATGAGCACTGTTGTGCACACATTTGCTTTGTTTACAGGAAAGATAGCCATCTCCAATGTATGTTGTAACTGGAATCACATCTAACTTTAGGGGTCTAGGTGAAACTACACTCACCCACTTCATTTGAGCCCTTAGCACAGAAATGTACGGAATGCTCAACAAACTCCCTTTCCTGAATTGCTGTACATACTTTCTGAGTGTATAATGCTATAAATAATACCTCATATGAGTATTGATTAATGCAATATAAATTAAGCCTATATTGAAAATAAAAATTCAAAATCAAGGGCAGACAACTTAAATATGAGTCAATGTAGAAAAAATCCCTCATAATACTGAAAGCTGTTCCATTCCAATGTTGCCATCATCTTTCAGGTACATAAGAGTATGTAGCAGACTAAAACAATTTGTTTCCGAATATATAATAATATTTTAGTCAAAGGACCCTAAACCGCATTGAAATACCCCACCCACTTTCATCTTGCATGTGATTAAAGAACATGTTACTGACTGACCTGATATTTCGTCACATGTCAGCCGATACATAGTAGTATAAACTGGCAAAGTAAGAAGAGAATCTAAAGTAGCCATAAAACAGGCCTTATGGAGACTGGTCCTTTGACCATACCGTAAAACGGTCAGGGGTCATCCTAGTATTATCATTTGAACAAATTTAGACGACTTTGTCCCCAATGCTGTATATCAAGATTCAACCTCAAAGCTTTCTTAGTTCTGGAGAAGAGGTGTTTTACCATATATTGGCATGGCAGCCATCTTGTTCAATGGCGTGGAACCATTTGACCAAATTGTCAACATCCTTTCGACAGAAAGTCTATGTGAAATCTAATGAAAATTATTCAAGAGGTTTCAGAGGAGACGTTTAAAGATTTCACGATTTTATACATGTATATAGCCCAGGGGCAAGGGCAGACAACCCCCAAAATTTAACGGCATCTAAACAGTTTTACTTCTTTAATCATACATGGTAAGTTTCAGCCATTAGTCTTTCATACATACTGAGATCATAATTTTTCAACATTTTCCCCATATAATTGTATGGGGGCGCAAATTTGACATTGCCGTAAAAAGATTAAAGGTCAAGCCACGACCATCATTTGAACAAACTTAGTAGACCTTGAGTCCTCGATGCTATATACTAAGATTCAGCCTCGAAGCTTTCTTGGTTCTGGAGAAGAAGATTTTTAGGTGCGTTTACCATATATCGGCATGGCAGCCATCTGGTTCAATAGCGCGGAAAAATAAATTGTCAACACCCTTTCGACAGAAGGCCTCATGTGAAACCTAGTGAAAATTGCTCACGTGGTTTCAGAGAATAAGACATTTAAAATTACACAATTTAATATATGTATATAGCCCAGGGCCAATGGCAGATAACCTCCGGAGACAAAATTTTTAAAACGCTTTACTACTTTAATCATACCTTGCAAATTTCAGCCATTATTCTTTAAACCATTTTGCGAAAACGACTTTTCAACATTTTCCCCATACAGATATATGGGGCGCAAATTTGACCTGGTCGTAAAAATGGTCAAAGGTCAACCTACGACCATCATTGAACGAACTTGGTAGACCTTGAGTTTCCGATGTTATATACCAAGATTCAGTCTCAAAGCTTTCTTGATTCTAGAGAAGAAGATTTTTTAAGTGTTTTACCATATATAAACATGGCAGCCATCTTGTTTAATGGCACGGAACCATTCGAACAAATTATCAGTAGTCTTTCGACAGAAGGCCCCATGTGAAAACTGATGAAAATTGCTCAAGCAGTTTCAGAGAAAAAGACATTTAAAAATAACACAATTTTATACATGTATATAACCCAGGGGCAAGGGCAGACAACCGCTAGGGGACAAAATTTTGATTGTAACAAAGAAGTTTTACGACTTTAATCACACATTGTAAGTTTTAGCCATGAGTCTTTAATACATTTTGAGATAATGACTTTTCAACATTTTTCCCATATAAATGTATAGGGACGCAACTTGGACCTTGCCGTAAAACGGTCAAAGGTCAATCTACGATCATCATTTGAACAAACTTGGTAGACCTTGAATCCCTGATGATATGTACCAAGATTCGGTCTCAAAGCTTTATTGGTTCTGGAGAAGAAGGTTTTTATGTGTTTTTACCATTTATGGGCATGGCAGCCACCTTGTTCAATGGCGCGGAACCATTTGAATAAGTTATCAATATCCTTTCGAGAGAGGCCCGATGTGAATTCTGGTGAAAATTGCTCGAGCAGTTTCAGAGAATAAGACTTTTAAAAATAAAAGAACAACAACAATACATATATATAGCCCAGGGGCAAGGGCAGATACCCGCCCAAGGGACAAAATTTTGTTTGTTACTAAAACGTTTTACTATTTTAATCATGCGTTGTAAGTTTCAACTATTAGTCTTAAATACATTTTGAGAAAAAGACTTTTCAACAGTTGCCCCATATAAATGTATAGGGACACAAATTTGACCTCGCTGTAAAAAGATCAAAGGTCAACCTACTGTCATCATTTGAACAAACTTGGTAGACCTTGAGCTCATGATGCTATATACCAAGATTCAGCCCCAAAGCTTTCTTGGTTCTGGAGAAGAAGATTTTAAGTGGTTTTATCATATATTTGCATGACAGCCATCTTGGTTAATTGATCTTGACCGTTTGAACAAATTTTCAATCCCCCTTTAACAGAAGACTCCACATGAAGTTTGAAGAAAATTGGCCTGGGCTTTTCAGAGGAGAAGCCGTTCAAAAGTGTGGACGGACGACGGACGACGAACGGCAAGTGATCACAATAGCTCATCTTGAGCCTTCGGCTCAGGTGAGCTAAAAGACATCTATGTGAAATGTAGTCTTTGTCTTTTAGCCATAACTCTAGGTAATGATAGTTTTTTGTTGTTTTTTTTAAATCTAATTTCTCTATAAAAGCACATTATTATACTAATAAGAAGCACCTCTCAGAGGCGCTTCAAATGAGAACCCACAACATACGTTTTATGAAGAAATAAGAAGAAAAAAAATATTTTGACATTCCTCTTATCTAGAGCTATGTAAGCCCTGGTATTTTCACTTTTTAGATCTATATGAAATGGAAATGGGGAATATATTAATACACTACACCCTCTTTATAACACGATTAGTTATAACACGGTTTTGGATATAACACGGTTCAAAGAGGGCTCTTAAAATGTATAGATTGTATTGAACAATGACCATAAATGGTCATTTTTCAATACAATCTATACATTTTTGTTTGGATATAACACGGTTGTTTGACTAACACGGTTTTTGTTATGGACCCCAACAATAGTGTAATAAAGAGGTTGTGGTGTGTAATAACCCTGGTCCTGCTGAACCTGGATATGCCCTGCCTTTGCAAAAATGTAGATCCAGATCAGTTGGCTTCTGAAGAAGCCAATTATTCTGGATCTACATTGTTTGGCGTTAAGTGTGTGAATTTGTATCTACAACCTGGATCAAGTAAACTGATTGGCTGACAGATTAGAAGTGGCGTGGCATCTTAATTTACTCAGCATGTCAAGGGTTAAGCACCTTTGGACAGATTTCTGCTGTGAAACAAATTTCTGAAAAAAGGTTATAATGAAGACTCTAAGTACCCGTTTTCTTCATATATTATAGGGAATATGGGGGTGGGATCACATTGCATAGAGCTGTTAACGTAATGCCAGAATAAAAAAAGCATTTGGAGGATACTTATTTTTTAATTATGTACACAAAACTATATAATATTATGAATACACACAATAGATGGGCTGTGCCATGCGAAAACGTGTCTTCGAGCATATGCGGACAGCGAAGGCCCAGATCAGCCTGCGCATTCTCGCAGTCTGATCAGGGCCTTTGCTGTCCGCTAACAGAATCATTGGACACTATAGAATATTTCAGTGGAGAGAAAATGCCCGGATGATACTTTGCGCATGTGTGGGATGAATCTCGATGGGAGGGGGTATGGCATAGTACGGATGCGCGTGCCGAATTGCCCCCTTTTTCAGCGCTGCCAGATATATGATTAACCCCCTTTTTTCAACAAAAAGTATATGACTGACCCATTTTTTCTTGATTGGTATATGATTTTTCATTTTTCATTTTGAGCCTCATTTTTCAAAGAACAGACTCGTCCAAGTGATGAGAATAGATGAGTCCACCAGGAATAACTGGGTTAGATACCTGAGTTAGTGGTAATGCGTGCCAGTGTACAAGATGATGGGTATAAAAAAATCAAAGGGCAGTATATGAATTGGTCAACATTTCAGAGGATCAGGTATATGAATGGGTCTGTTGTTTTCAAAGGCCAGGTATATGAATGGGGTAGGTTTCGAAATACTGGCTCGCACATCCGTACCACAATTACCCCAAGTTACTTGCGCGTGGTTGAAAGCGAGGTCCACGTGATTTCTTGAAAATAAATAAAAAAAAAAAATAGATCTGGATACCCCTCTTATCTAGAGTTACATGAATGCAAACATATTAGTAAGTGTAGTATCTGGGGGGCGAAAAATTATATACCCTAAGCATTGGGACTGAGAAGCCTGAACAAACGATGTAGACCCAGATCAGATGTCACAGAATATGGCGTCTGATCAGGGCCTAAACTGTTGGACACTTATCCTGCATTTTTTTTTTTTTTTTTTTTTTTTGCACATTACTCGGTAGCCATATGGACTTGTTCTAATGATAGGACAACTGTGGTAAGGAGTTAAGATTTACCAATATTTAGGTAAATACCGTATTCGACCTAATTACCGCACTGTGCGCTTAGGTTTTTCAAAATGGCTGGGAACACTCACATTCACCATACGCTAAGTAAGTTCTTCATCACTCAAACATATAATTGGAGTTAATTAAACTGGACATTGTAAAAAGGTCATACATAAAGTTAAAAATCTCATGCAATGAATACCCTTCTCCTTAATTTTGCTCAAAGCCATAGATTGTGGTTTACTAACCGCCTCATTCAGGTGAATATAAGGAACACTCAAACCTATGTTGGGCAGAAATATCATCCTCTAAATTTTGGAACACCTTAACTCATAACCATACTTGTCCTATAAGTTGTAAAAGTATGTTCCACTACCTGTTGATGTGTTTGAAATATTGCTGGACGAGTGGGAAACAGACGTTCTGCGACGTCTGAACTGGGTCTACACTATTTGCTCATGACTCTCTGTCCCAATACTTAGGGTTATTTTGGTAAGATCGATATCAAACAGTTTCATCTGAAAAAGCTAGTTCTACAGATATGAAAGACGTATTCCATAATAGAAAACATAATATTAAATATGAAATAGAAACATCATCTTATATTTTTTTTTTGCTTTCACCCCCAATGAACGCATAACAGTTTGGTCAAAAATTTTAGCAGATGACATATTGAAATATTTTTCTTTTATTATTATTATTATTATTATTATTATTATTATTTTCAGAAAACAGGATTTGATATTTCATGCAAATTGTTTCCAGCTGGAAAAAAAAATAGAAAAAATAGCACCAATTTTTGTCTGCTGAATCAACCCAGAGAGTTATAAAGGTTAATAAAAACAAATATCCAAAGCAATTAGAACAATTAACATCATATACTTCACGCTTACTAAACATGGTACAAAAGTTACAATATGTCAAATACGGCTATTGTTATTATTGTGCGGATTTTAAACGCTACCAGGCACCCGAGGCACAATGAGGCAGCAGCGATTGTTATGTACTTGTATTTGTACAGCCTTGCTTTCATGGATCACCCATGCACACTTGGTGCCGCTGCCTGTCACCACATTACGAAAACATGCCTATTCAAATATACTGAAATTTTACCACCAAAAAAAAAAGAAAATGAAAATTTTCAGATAAAAAGTTCTGATATTTTTCATATTTCTCCTCAAAACATAGATTGTGGGTACTCGTTAGTACTAACGAGTACCCACAATCTATGTTTTGAGCAGAAAAAAAGAAAAATAATGTATACCCCTGTAGACCCCAGTTTTACTGTATAAAAGTGGGGTTTAAGGGGATCAAAATTATATAGGCGTGTTTTCGTGATGAGTGCCGCAATGTCCACTTTATACTCACTCCAGGGTACGTCGAGTGGTCTGATAATTGTCTCGACTTTGGCGGGATTGGAACCCACGATATCCCGCTTGATAGTCGAGTGCGTTAAACCACTCGGCCACCCAGCCCACTAATACAGCTGCGTTTTGCGGCTACGTTTTATACCCTCCCGATCCCACGTGGCATAACATTATAATCACGTAGTCAGTAGCCTGGATGAAAACAATAACATTAAAAAGGTCTATTTTGACCAGTTTGTATGAAAACTGCTACCATAGAGGCCATTTCCAACTCAAAATGTATTAAAATTTGAAAAAATAAAGGTGTCCTGGGGTGTCAATAAAGGTGTCCTGGGGTGATCAGACTGACCAATCTTTAATTATATGTTCTTTACCTCATTATTGTTTGGCATATGTATGAAATGAAAACGTCTGTTGCGAACGGTACATAACAGTGAGGCCCTCCCAACGGGGTGGGGGAGTGGAGTACCTGTTCCCTAAAAAAATCGGCATTTTCCCTTGTTCCGCGAAATAAAAATCTTGATTTTCTATGTTCCCTGTTCTCCAAAATTGCCTTTTCCCCCCTGTTCTCTTCAGTTTTAGACTTTTGTTCTCTTGTTCCCCTGAAATAAATTGCCTTATTCCCATGTTCCCCAAAACCCCTGGGAGGGCCTCAACTGTATCTCTGTACTGTTACTGTATTACTGTAGCCGAGGCCTAGTATAATCTCTCGATTCTTGGGCCCGTTCTTGTCTTCTTTCATTAAACTGGTACTGGTTGGCATGCGCAAGGGTGTGTGTGTGTGGGTGTGGGGGGGGGGGGGGGGGAGGGGGGGGCGGGGGGGGGGTAAGGAGTAACAGTCAGGTTCAAATTTGGTTTTCCAAAACTTATTCAGTCTCTACCTGATGAAATCACTTCCTCCGAAAGACTGCATGTTCCATTCATTTATAACTTTTTGTGTGTGAGAGAGAGAGAAAAAAATGTTTCCGCAAGTCCAATCTAAACTGACGTTTAAAGCTTTTGACTGTGACCTCGTGTTCTTATCATGGCTTGCAGGGTAAATAGTTTATCTTTTTCACGTTTGTCAATTCCATTCAGTATCCCAGCTAGCATTTTGCTTTAATCTATATCGGACCGTTATCGGCCCGACAGCATTGCTGTCGGGCCGATAACGGTCCGATATAGATTTGTGCAGAATGCTAGCAGGGATTTTAAAAAACTTCAGTCATGTCAGCTCTTGATCTCCTATACTGTAGTGAGGATAGTCCTAACTCTTTCATTCTCTCTGTGTAATTTAAGTGTCTTATATCGTGTACCATACGTGTGGCCCGGCCCGTCTTTGCACATTCTCCAGCGATATACAGTCTTTCTTATAAATAACTGACCATACCGTAGAAGCATATTCTATATGGGGGCGAACGATTGCCCTATAGGTCTTATAGAGATTTTAAAAAACAAAAAACAAAAAAAAAAAAAAAAAAAAAAAAAAAAAAAAAAAAACACTTTTGTCCAAATATTTGAATGTTCTTTTAATGATCCCTAAGTTTCTTTTTGGCTTATTTACCATAGCTTGGATGTGTGGTACAAACTTTATTATCTATAAGAACCCTAAATCCTTTTGTTCCTCAACCTTTAACCTGATTAGGTTCACCATTTACAATCATATAGTAAGATCTCTATCTACTTTTCGGTAAGTCGTTTTTGGCTTGGCGCTTTACACAGAAGAAGTAAATTTTCAAAATTTTGTCATGATTTAATGCAAAACCATTTGTCATAACTATCTATGTACAAAAAAATTTATTCTAGTCATTGATTTTTAAAAAATCAAATATTTTCACTTTTTCCCATAGTAAAAATGAAGCCAAATCATGCAGAAATCTATAGGGTAGGTAACTTGGAGGCAAATTTTCAACAAGTTCCACTTGTTCAATTTTTCTGAAATTTTCACAATATTGTTGTAAAACATCAATTATTCAAATTCAGCAAAGAAAAGTAAAAAATATTTTCTTAGACAAAAATTCCAAAAAATCACTTTACTATAGAAATTGCATAGGTCAGACCAACTTTTGGCGATAAATTTAATTTTAGGGTACATATTTGAGAACAAAACACATAAACATAAAAGACAATTGGTTTCTGATAAGATATGGTCAATCAGAACAAAATATTTTCATTTAAAATAAAACGCCAAGCAAAAAACATCTTTCCAAGAGATGTCGAAAAGAAAGTAGATGCATGTGGTTACATTTCTTAGAATTTATTTGCCAGTTTTCTGACCAGTAATCAACTCGAGACAGATCTTGTTGAACTATATTTGCTTCTTCCTGTGTGTTAACTATCGATATATATATGTATATGATTTATTCTTTGATATACTCAATTGAGGGTGTTGTCGTATGAAGTGATAGATATGATCTATGTACCTGTCCGGATCCCGGATAAACTACTGGTAGGCATAAAATACATCGACACATTTTGATAATAAATTTTCGTACCAGTCTGCCATCCATTTTTTCCGCCGGTCAGCGTGGTTCGAACGTGCAAGAAAAAAGAGGAAAAATGGCATACAAAGGAGGTGCGAAAGTACAGAAAGTGATGGTTCAGCCCATTGTATCCTTTTGTAGAGTCTTGTTTAGGTTCGCTTAATCAGCATGAAACTGCGATGAACTATTCGCCTATCCTGTCGCCATTGTATTGTATTGTAGTCTATAGTTTCTGCCTTGCTAGGCACACCTCCGTTGGGAGTAATATAGTCTTTTCACTCACACAGGTTTAAAATGACGTAATAGTCTTTGTCACTCTATTTACAACTTAAAAGGTCTGTTTTTAAAATCTGGTTTCACGCTACTGTGCACTGCGGCTACCTTTTCCGCCAGCTTTCTTCTTTCGTTTAGGTATTAAGTTAAGTCTCTTGTAACGTTCAACATGGAGAGTATAGCAAAGTCTCTTAGTTAACTTTTCAAGGTCTCGTAACTGATTTTGCACCCGGCTGTCTCTATAGTCACATATCACACCGGTACAGTCAAGTAGGAGTTTGATCAGCATCTCATCGTCTACAGGAACCTGCATAAACCTACCCACACAGCTTATAATACTGTCCATAATGGGTTTTCTGACTTGACTCAGTGCACTACATCTTATCAGAAAGTGATCTACCGTCTCTGGTTCTTGGTTACACAACATACAGGTTGGGTCAATCTGATTCTGGTTAAATGCTACACGGTTCACTTGGAGAATATAGGTGCCTGTCACCAGCTTCAGCTTCACATGAGTACATGGAATATCCCGTGCCACACCAGTATGGTGCAGCAACCAATGCCTGTTTCCCGGGTAGTATTCATCAGCTGAGAGGTATTCTAACGAGGAGTACAGTGCAGACTTCGTCTTTATTCTTTCAACCCAATAGTCGTTGACATGCTTATCTACCATGGACTTCCACCGATGCTTGGATTGGGGATTCTCAATAAGGGACCAACACTCTGGGAGGTTGTACTTGAGGAACAGCTTACGAACTGCTATAAACCAGCTGTTACTTTCGTAGGTTTTAACTGCCAGCTGTCGTCGTGCAACATTCTGTCCTGGAAATATTTCTGTTTCTAATCTTTATTTTTTTGTTGTTGTTGTTTTCTAAGGGGACATTGTTTTAATTTTGCTGTAGATTACAGTAGTGTCGGTAAAGTTGAAGGAGAACCGTCCGAGCATGGGTTTTGGCCTCGACATTCCACGGTTGTCCGAGACCTCTAGATTTTTTCATTTAGGCTATATTTTCATACAGATATTGGCCAAAATATAAATAAAAAAAATGAGGAAGTGGCAGTGTTTAGAACTCTGTGCCTAGGCTGAGTCATTGCGATATTTTCACAGCAGTGTCCTGCTAGAAATAAAACTGCTGTGGGCTATGGATGCGCTGTTAATCTTGTCTATGCTGGTCTTAAATGTCATAAGATTGTTTCTGTTGGAACGGACTCTTACGTAAACTAACAGTGCGGACAGCCAGGTCAGCTCGCGCTAAATGCAGCCTAATAAAGATCAAAGATTTTAGCTCTGCACCAAACTGAACTATATATGCCAAACCTGTGAACTGCTATTATCGTTTTTAACAATATATCTTTCTTTAAAAAAAAAAAAAAATATGTACAAAATGTACGGTTGTTGAGAATTTGGTGGTGGAATAGATTATCTTCTACACCAAAACAAAACTTATTCAAGAATTATCTTTCATCACTACTAATCCTTTCATTAGATCCCTATTCAGGCTAAAATGTCCCATTGTGCACATGTGTAATAAATGTCCTTTTGTGCATATGTGTAATTCTGATCAGAGTGTGAGACACAGTCTAGTACATGCAGAATGGTGTCCACGCAGTTCTCTGATTAGCTCAATGGTATAAAACACTGTAATACATGGATAGCAGTCTCCAGCTAATGCACAGACTGATCACATTTGTAACAAATGATTAGGTTCATTTTGGCTTGTTGGGACTTACGATCTCTGTAGGGGATCATTACCTGTTCAAATAGGATGCACTGAGCATATCATGGTCAGACAGGAAATAATTTGCTGGAGGCGTTAATCCCCACGATGTAAACATTTTTCACCTATTCTCAGAATAGATGTACATCCTGAAGAAAAAAATTCGGAAAAAAAATTGTGCCAGAATATATCTTTATTTGCACTCAACGTGATATTTAGTATATTGAGACTCATAAACCAAAATATGCGGACTCAGGGTCCGATTGATACAAAGTTGCAAGGATATTGTAAACAAAGGGGTAATTTTCATGTGTAATTTACGTTACTGTACCGGATAAAACTCGAAGCTACTGTATCCAAGAACTATGATCAATCATGTATTATCCCAAGTCAGTTTGCTATCGATGATGTTTCTAGAATGTAAAAAAAGATACAATATTTGTTATAAACATACCATGTTTTCGTATGGAATAAAGAATTTTTTATGCTGTGTATGATTAGTTGTAGTGTTTATGTGAACCAAATGTTTCACTTTCAGCCACATAGAGAAAATCTCTTCTTTTCTGCTTCCGGTTTTACAGACTTGGTGTCTATTTATTACTTAATACAAAACAGACAGGGACATTTAATAAAACTTAACATATTATGTGGAAAGAACGATTTAATTATGGTAACGTAGGTTACCGAAGTTGATAAAATCTTTAAACAGATAAAAACAAAACATTAAGAACATCAGAGGACAAATGAACTTATTCAACTTATTACAACATTAAAACAATGTAATCTATATATTTTGACTATTAGATATGTAATTTCATTTCAACAGTTTGTCTTCATAAAATATGAATGTATATTACCTTCATTTTAAATCTGCGACAGTATCATTCCATATCTAGAGTTTTTTTAAACCTCAGCATACAGGATCTTAAACAAATCCTGTATTTTGTATTAAACTTTCAATATAGAAATTCGATAACAGCTAATAATTTATAATTCTCTGCTTAATTCTTTTTTTTTTTTTTTTTTTTTTGCACTGGTAACGTAGATTACATAAATCAATTGAGTCGTTCAGCAATGCCTTCTGTTTAAATTGACGAGTTCCATTAGTCTGCGCATCCGCACAGTCTGGTCAGTCTCAAAAAGCCACTACCAAAACTTTATGTACTTATCTGTGAATACAGTGCAGCAGTCATTTTGTCAAGTATGAAACTAGCTGGGACGAAGTACAGTTTTACATGTGAACTACAGCTGTTTATTCAACCCGGAAATCTGTTGAAGCAACATGTTCTGATAATACGTATTAAAGTTTTAATTACCCGTGCACTTTCAATATTACGAAAAAATGTCTATTCAAGACAATGGAAATTTTGTCGCTGAAAAAAAAAGGAAAATTTTCAGATGAAAATTTTTGGTATTTTTTTCTTATTGCTACACAAAACATTGATTTGGGGTACAAGTTCGAACCGCCTCAATGAGGCAGTTCGAATGAGTACCTACATTCTATCGTTGTGAGCAGAAATAAGGAAATAATAAATACCCCTTCAAACCCAACTTTTTACTATATTAGGTGGGGTTTGCAGGGGTATTCATTGCCTAGGCTTGTTATCTTGCTGGATGATGGGCATACAATGTTAAAATAACGTCAGTTAAACGTCCAGTCGACGTTCTTTCAACATTTTGAAGTCAAGGAATCTTTGATGGTTTTCAAAAGGGCATACAGTTGAGTATAACCAACACAAGACAGTCATAAGCATGTATGAAAGCTACGTTACCAAACTGGTAAGCTACATTAACAACATCTCAGCAGTCATAGCTTTAAAATTATGCACCTAATAACGAAGTTTTTTGTTTTCATTTGATAAATGGACATTAAATCTCACATTTCTCCATATGCTTGTGCAATTTGAATGTCATATTCTGCCTGTTCATCATCGTAGTTCTGCTTCCTGATGAAAGTCGTAAGCTACGTTACCATTGCTTTACTAGACCATTAATAGGGAATAAATAGCCACTTTCGGGTCGTTTTATTTAAATTTAAATCATTGCCTAATTGCTTGAAGTATGTGACAAAAACAGATATTAGTACAGTTTTTCTTACATTTTAAATTCATACTCCCTGGATGCTCATATGTACCCATTTGCGCCGAAGTAGAGATCTGCCACGAAAATTGTTCTGTTTTGCTTAAATTTTGTCAAGTTTTTGCTGAACCTGAGTCTTAAGCAAAACTCTTTCACAACAGTTCATAATCGCATGCTTTTTTAGCTACAGTTAGAAGTGGAGGTATAGTAAAAAATATGTGATTTAATACTAGCTAGTGACGATTTATCTCCTGTCGGCAAAAAAAAAAAACTTTTCGGGAAGCAACACTAACACGAGCAGATGCTCTGACCTTCAAAACCGAGTGCAGCTGAACTTTTGTGCATGAAAAAGCGATACCTCTAAATGATATGCATATTCTATAACTGCAGCTGCAGTTTCAGCCCGAAATTCGAAAGCGTGATAACGTAGCTTACATCACGTAGCTTACATCGCAGGTTTAAAGAGGTGTTGCCTGATATCAAAGGTATGTATAAAATATCATATGAAGCATAACGGCACTTACCATCCATGTGTAAAGGAATACAGGGGTTAAATGCGCTAATCTATTTTGAATTTCCTGTAATTGAAGTAACGTAGCTTACATCCTTATCCATTCGGTTGACTGGACGTGGCTTGTTGAATCCGAGACACGAAATATCGCCGTTTAATGCATCTTTGCTGTATGGAAACAAATAGTACATATGCACGTGCATGATTTAAGCATTTTAATAGTCTAAAATAACCAATTCGGACATGACTTATTATTCATTATGGTCATTGTAACGTAGCTTACATTGAAACGATGGACATCTGTATTTTGAGCTACAACAAAAATTAAGCAAACGACTTGAAACTAAACTTCTTTTATGTGATAGCTGAACATGTAACACCAAATATCAGAGAGATTTTGCAGCAATATTTCTATGTTCATGTACAAAAAACAACTTGTGATCGTAAGGACCCTAAGAAAGGACATCGAATTTTGTTCAAAAATGAACACTTTCACAAAGAAAATTTTGCCCAAAACTGTTATATACTACTGGTATATTACTACTAAATGAAACGCAAGGACCAGACCTGTAAATTGAATAACGTGAGGATCATATGTTTTGTGTTTGGTTCGAAAAAAATGCAAAGGACAGCAAAAATACAGAGATGTACATCTATTCTGAGAATAGGTGTTTTGGCATAATTATTGAAGCCTTTGGCACACTAAATTTAAATATTAGCAGAAGATCTTATCAAAGGAAATGGTGTACAGACCAGCAGGAACAACCCAGAAGAGAATGTGCGGCTGCACGTGCTAATTTACAGTTTCGCGTGTAGCGCCTTCTTATAATCGCATGTACGTCACACTTTGCAGAAATGGTCAGATCAACTTTGGAATTCTGGTGTAGCAATAAGACATGCGTAGAAGTGATATACACGAACAAACAGCAAATAGTCAGATTGTACACCTGGAATCCATAGATTTATCCTGGCCTTTGTTTTTCAACTGGAATATTTATCATGTCAAACGAACTACGTGTAGTTTTGAAATAAACACAAATTCTTTTGATAGTAAATACTTTATTTTTCACCCATGTGGTCATAAAAGTGACACCTTAATTAGCCTGCGCAGGTTTAGGTATTAATATGGACTTGTTCAATTTTTAGGACCTATATGGTAAGGGGTTGACGTTTCCCAGTATTCAGGGTAAATATGGTACTTAAAATCTGACAAAACAGCTTGGCCCACTTGTTCAAAGCATTGTTAGCTTAACGAGCTAGACAGTTGTCAAAATATCAACTGTTCTAGTATTTTGTTTGTGTAGAGGTTTTATGGCCCAGTCAACCCAATGGGGTCATGTCGAGTGTGGTCGGTTTACCTAACCACACGTTTACTGGGCAGGCTTAGTCCTCTAAGCGGTTAACCAGTATTGTGCACTTTCTTTCGCCAGAAACTGACAACTGCCCTTCTTGAATCAGTGGAAGGGAGAGAACGACTGTAGTAAATATTTCATGATCAATCTCCACGAAAGAATGTTGCCGACCTCGGCAGGGGTTGAACCCGCGGCCTCCTGGTCTCCATTCGGATGGCGCATCCAACTGAGCCACTGTGGCCGGCATCTGTTCTAGTAAGTAACTCACTAGTTACGAGTAACTCACTAGTATTTTTGCTGAAAAATGTGAGTAGCAAATGCAAAAGCTACTCACATTTTTTCAGCAAAAATATTAGCCTGTTTGCCATGAAGTTTTAATGATTCATTAACTAACAACATCGTTAGTTTTGAACAATTGGGCCCAGCGTATTAACTTTTAAGATTGCCAACATTAATTCAGAGATACAATAAAAAATCTCCAGTTCAAGAACGAGAGACCAACTGGAATTTTATGATTGTATTAATGCTGTATATCAATTTATTAAACCTATCCTGGATAAAAAAAAAGTGTCTATTTTTGAGGAATATGGAGCCCCCCCCCCTCCCGGCATCTGTGTCTGTTACACTCATGTCCACTTCATAACTTGAAAACCATTCAAGCTATCTTCACGAAGACTCCATAAAAATATCAATCAACATTATCAACATTAGACAACCTGCAGAGCACAAGAACCATAACTCTTACATTTATTTTATTTTGAGTTATTTCCCTTGGTCTCTGTCACAAAATCATGTCCCCTCTATAAGTTGAAAACCGTTCAAGCTATTTTCATGAAACTTCATATAAATATCAATCAATATTAGACGACTTGCAGAGCGCACAAACCATAACTCTTGCATTTATACTTTTTGTGTTATTTTCCTTGGACTCTGTCACAAAATTGTGTCCGCTCTAAAATTTGAAAACCGTTCAAGCTATCTTCACGAAACTTCATATAAGTATCAGTCAACATTAGATGACATGCAGAGCGCAAGAACCAATCATCTTGCATTTGTACTTTTTGAGTTATTTCCCTTGAACATTGTCCATCACAAAATCGTGTCCGCTCTTTAACTTGAAGCCTTTAAGAAACTTCCATGTAAATATCAATCAACATTAGACGACGTGGAGAGTGCAAGAACCAGAACTCTTGCATTTATACTTTTTGAATTATTATGTCCCCCACCATTGGGGGGACATTCTGTTATTAGTGCTGATCCTGTCGGTGTCCGTGTCAGCATCGGCATAGCCTCTTGTCTGCACTCTATCTCCTTAATGAATGGATGGATTTTGGCCAAACTTGCACAAATTTATCATTGGGTTGGGGGAAAAATGCTGATTAGATTTTGGTGGCCTTGATCCACTTTTCAAGGTCACATGAGGGCTTAGATTGTTAGAAAAGGCTGGAAAATGGCTTGTCTGCATGCTATCTCCTGAAGTAACAAATGGATTTTGACTGAACTTGCACATCTAATTTGCTGGAACATGTAAAAGAACTGATTAGATTTTGGTGACCTTCACCCCATTTTCAATGTCACATGAATGCTTAGATTGTTGAAAAATGCAGGGGTCAAGCTGGCGCAGAAATTTAAGGAGAAGTGACATCTCCCTCCAGACAAAACAGGGAGAAGTTTTAAAGAAGTCAAGACTCGATTTACCCATCACCTTTCTGAAAGCATGGCACTTAAGGACTTTCGACTCGCTTTACCACATTGTCTTGGGAATTAACAAAAAAGGAAACAATTTTTACTGTAGATCTGTTAATTCTTACTTCTAAACCAATTAAATGATTCGCAGAAACACAGACGTGAGTAGGGCAAATGCATCATATCTGCACCCATATCTTTTTGAAAATTGATCTTCTCAGTCAAAACATCAAGATCTGATAATCAATAAACATAATGATAAAAAGAAATTTGTTAGCTAAAATGTCTGTCAACTTTTAAACTTAGTTTTTAGCATTTTTAATGCTGTTTCTGACCAATTTTCAGCATGTAAATGGTTCATTTATGAAAAAACAGACACCCACGAAAACTAATGACATTTAGGAAAACCATGTTTTGGTCACTTAGTAGGCAAACAGTTTTTTCCTCCAAAACTTTTTAACCATATTAGACTTTTATTCTTTGGCATTTCTGATACTTCTAACAACTTTTTTTTCAAAAGAATTTTACCTTTGCATGTTTGTTCAGTTTTTACTGGATTTCTCCTAACAAAACGATGGTTTTGCACAAGTGTAATTAGCTTTTTCAAAAGTTACAAAAATCGAGGGCGAAGTTTTTGTCGCCCTCAGGGCTTCCCAGGGCGACTAAGGGCCCTCAAGGGTGACTATTTTGCCCAGTCGCCCTGTAGCCTGACCCCTGAAATGGCTTGTCTGCACCCTATCTCCTGAATGAATGGATGGATTTTTACCATCTATATTGTTGAGACATGGAAAAGAGCTGATTAGATTTTGGTGAGCCTGACCCCATTTTCAAGGTCATACTTAGGCTAAGATTGTTGGAAAATAGCTTGTCTGTACCCTGTCTCCTGAAAGAATGGGTGGATTTTGACCAAACTTGTACATCTATATTTTTGTGACATGGAAAAGAACTTTTTCGATTTTGGTGACCCTGACTCCATTTTCAAGGTCACAGGAGGGCTCAGATTGTTTGAAAATGGCTTGTCTGCACCCTATCTCCAGAATGAATAGATGGATTTTAACTAAACTCGTAGATCTATATTATTGTGACATGGAAAAGAACTGATTAGATTTTGGTAACATTGACCCAATTTTCAAGGTCACACAAGGGCGTAGATTGTTGGAAAATGGCTTATCTGTGCCATGTCTCATGAAGGATTGGATGGATTTTGACCAAACTTGTACAGCTATATTGTTGTGACAGCAAAAAGAACTGATTAGATTTTGGTGACATTGACCCCATTTTCAAGGTCACAGGAGGGCTCAATTGTTGGAAAATGGCTTTTCTGCACCCTGTCTCCAGAATGAATGGATGCACTTTGACTAAACTTGTACAGCTATATTGTTGAGACAGGGACAAAGAACTGATTAGATTTTGGTGACCTTGACCCTATTCTCAAGGGCACACGAGGGCTTAGATTTTGGAAAATGGCCCCCATCGACCATACATACACACAAAAAAAAAGAGAAATTATAGATAAAACCTTTTTCAACAATAGGTCTGTTCAAACTGGTGGGGGACATATGTTTTCTTCCCTTGGAACTTTGTCAGTCATAAAAAAATGTGTCCACTCTATAACTTGAAAACCATTCAAGATATCTACACAAAACATAATATGAATATCAGTCAACATTAGACAATGTGCAAAGTGCAAGAACCATAACTATTGCTTTTATACTTTTTGAGTTATTTCTGTTGGAATCATTAGTTAATACATGTATACAGGTTTGCTGAATGTACAATACAATATGACACCAAAAAGGGGGGAGACATCTATGTTTTTGTAGAAAAACAAATTCTGGTTAATTATTTTTAGGACCTATTTTCCGCACGTTTGTCCACATGTGTGAAACTACTCACTGCCATGACAAACGTGTGGATTGTTTAGGTTTATACAAGCCATAAGTAAAAGTATGTTGAAATTTGATAAAGAAGATGCAGGTATTAAGGGATAATTCAGGGATAATTTAGCTTTTTTCTTTCTTTATAAAAACACGACTTGCGGGGACTCTTGAATAAAAATGTCTATTGTTTAGGAATATGGAGCCTTTAAATATTGCGTCAGAGATTGTTTGGGTTTATTAATTAATAATCACATAGTAGCCTGAATTCCCAACATTCAGCATGAAATATCTCGCGATGAAGATGATCTACATGCATGCAAATGTGATAAATCAGTTATACCATGGTTCTGCGCATGTACATGTAAGTGCGATAATGCACTCGCTCACACTCGTGCATTATCGCATCGTACATGCGCACGAACCATGGTATAACCAAGACTTATTTTTAGGACCTATTTTCCACACGTATTTGTTTGTCTGATTGTGGGTGGTCGAGTGGTGCAAAGGTGTTGTGTATCTTACGTCACCAGGGTGTCCAACTGATATTGGCTTACAGTTGGGCAAGGCCTGCTATCCTTGTAGCAGGTAAGGGTAGAGGGAGAATGTTTTTATTTCTTCTGTTTCTTCATTTTCATTCCTCTTTTCTTCCCTGTTCCTCTCTTTATCTCTTCTACTATCTCTTCTATCTCTTTTCTCCCTTTCTCTGGGAGATGACACAAAATGACCTACAAGGGTTGACATGTCGCTAAACCCCAACACAATCAATTGTTTGGCTGATGTGTGAAACTACTCACTGCCATGACAAACATGTGGATTTAGGATTATACAAGCCATAAGTAAAAGTGCACTGAAATTTAATAAAGAAGATGTAGGTATTAAGGGATAATTCAGGGATAATTTAGCTTTTTTCTCTCTCTATAAAAACATGCCTTGTGAGTACTCATTAGATTAGAACCTGTTTGAGGCAATCCTAATGAGTACCAAAATGTGTTTTTATGGAGAAAGGATGAAAAGTATCCTTCAGTTACAAATGTACTATCATCAAATACATGTACCCTCTTTATCTGGCCCCTCATCATCTTTGAAACACAGACAAAGTGTACTATACCACAACCTCTTTATAACACTGTTGTTGGGGTCCATAGCATAAACCGTGTTAGTTAAACAACGTGTTATATCCTAACAAAAATGTATAGATTATATCCATTTATGGTCATTTTTCAGTATAATCTATACATTTTTGGGATCCATCTTTGAACCGTGTTATATCCAAAACCGTGTTATAAAGAGGCTGTAGTGTACATGTGTCTAATGTGTCTGTGGACGCCTGTTTAAAGCAAGCCATTTTCAAGACTTATCGGAAGGAATGCAAAAAACATACTGCGAGAGTTGCCTAAAAATAAAAAAAAATGCCCCCTTTTGTTTACATTTGACATTATACTGGAATTTAACTTGTTGACTGGCGAAAGAGGCAGATTGGACAGTAAATGTGTTAGACTTAGCAGCTATTTTAATGATGTCAGTCAGTTAACATCGGCGGTTGTAATGCCAACATTAAAAAATCAAAGAACATCTGGTTTAAGGCAGATTATTTGAAGTAGTAGACAAAAGACACAGTTTACAACTGTTTCTACATGTATATGACTGCCTTTTTGCAGACAAATATAGACGCTTAGTATCATGTAGTGGGTCATTCACAAGTGTTTTTGTATTCTGTCATCTCATCAGATTTGGTATCTTGTGGACATACAAGGTTCTCCTCGGGGTTGGTAAATGAGGGTCTCGGGTTGGGGGGGTCGGTGGGTCTTGCCAGTCTGGTCGGGGGTGATCCAGACGGATTTTATTGTAGCATAATTTTTCCTTAACTTCCTTGTAGAATCTTATTTTCAGATATCTACAAAATGTAAGTATCATACTTTTTATTATACTTATATATTAAGTATATAGATTTCGCTTTTCTGTTCATTCACACCAGGGGTCAAGCTGGCCCAAGCATTTAGGGAGAAGTGACTTCTCCCTCCAGACAAAACAGGGAGAAGTTTTATAGGATGAGGGAGAAGTCAAGCCTCGATCACCTTACTGAAAGCATGACACTTTAAGGAAATTCGACTCGACCGCATTGGCTTGGGAATTAATAAAAAAGGAAGCAATTTTTACTCTAGACCGGTTCATTCTTAACTTCTAAACCAGTTAAATGATTCACAGAAACACAGACATGAGTAGGGCAAATGCATCATATCTGGACCCATAGCTTTTTGGAAATTGATCTTCTCAGTAAATCCAATCAAAACATCAAGGTCTGCGGCTTGATAAGCTATAAACATAATGATAAAAAGAAATTTGTTAACTAAAATGTCTGTCAACCTTTAAACTTAGTTTTTAGCATTTTTAATGCTGTTTCTGACCTATTTTCAGCTCGTAAATGGTTCATGTATGAACAAACAGACACTCACAAAAACTAATGACATCGACGAAAACAATCTTTTGATCACATAGTAGGCAAACAGTTTTCCTCCAAAACTTCTTAAACCACATCAGACTTTTATTCTGTGTCATTCTCTGCCTTCCGCTGATTCAAGAAGGGCAGTTGTCAGTTTCTGGCGAAAGAATGTGCACAATACTGGTTAACCGCTCAGAGGACTAAGCCTGCCCAGTAAACGTGTGGTTAGGTAAACTGACCGCGCTCGACATGACCCCATTGGGTTGACTGGGCCGTAAAACCTCAACACAAACAAACAAACTTTTATTCTGAGGCTTTTCTGATACATCTAACAGCTTTTTTTTTTCAAAAGAATTTTACCTGTGTATGTTTGCTCAATTTTTACTGGATTTCTCCTAAAAAAATGTTCGTTTTGCACAAGTACTAGCTTTTTCAAAAGTTGCAAAATTCGAGGGCAAAGTTTTTGTGGCCCTCAGGAGCGATTATTTTGCCCCAGTCGCCCTGTAGTCGGATCCCTGCACACACATATATTGTTCATTCGTCCTTCCACAGGGTTATTGGACAGCTATGTCAAAATGTTTTTTTAAAGACATTATTGTTGCTCCAGATAAGGTTTTTTTTTTTCAACCAAAATTGTTGATTTTTACGCCCCCAACTTCAGAGAATTTGGAGGGGGATAGTGCTTCTGGTTCGTTCATATGTGCGTTACGCTTTTTGATGCATAGCATAACTTCTGAACCCTGCATGCTTGGATTTTGAAATTTCTTTTATGGATTTCTCATGACAAATTAGCTGAACATATTTTTTTTCTTATCAGGATTATGCTCCTTTCTTGAGTTATGGCCCTTTGGAAAAGAATTAAATCTTGTCAGCAAAATATCTAAAAATTTATTGAAGCTAGAGCCTTGAAATTTAAAGAATATATTTGTTGCAATGAGTAGATGACCTGATTAAATTTTGAATGAATTCTGAAAAATACTTCTCAAGTTATGGCCTTTTGTCATTTTGGGCATTTATTACATTGCACACTTTTAGATGCATAGCATGAATTTTGAATTGTGCATGCTAGGGTTTTCATATTTGGATTCCTGATGAAATATTAGCTGACACATATTTGTTTTTATCAGGATTATGCCCCTTTCCTGAGTTATGGCCCCTTGAAAGAATATGGGGTGGTTGGGTGGTGCGAAGGTGCTGTGTATCTTACATCACTGGGGCGTCCAACTGATATTGGCTTACAGTTGGGCAAGGCCTGCTATCCTTGTAGTGGGTAAGGGTAGAGGGGGAATGTTTTTATTTCTTCTGTTTCTTCACTTTCTTTCCTGTTCCTCTTTCTTCCCTGTCCCTCTCTTTCATCTCCTCTACTCTCTCTTCTATCTCTTTTCTCCCTTTCTCTGGGAGACGACACAAAATGACCCTCAAGGGTTGACGTGTCGTTAAACCCCAACACAATCAATCAATCAATCAATCTTGAAAGAATATGGATGAAAATAGCTAAAAAAACTATTGGAGCTAGAGCCTCGAAATTTGAGGAATAGATTGATAGTGATGAGTAGATGACCTGATTAACTTTTGAATTAATTCTGAAAAGTACTTCTTGAGTGGTGGCCCTTTGACATTTTCGGCATTTTTACATTGCACACTTTGATGCACAGCTGTGCATGCTAGGGTTTTGAAATTTCATATATGGATTCCTCATGAAAAAATAGCTGGCACAAGCTTTTTTTCTTGTCAAGGTTATGTGCCCTTCTTGAATTATGGCCCTTAGAAAATATATGGATGAAATCTTGTCAGCGCAATATCTCAAACCTATTGAAGTTAGAGCCTTGAAACCTAGTGAATAGATTGTTAGTGAGCAGTAGATGACCTGGGCCCAGTTGTTCAAAGCGTCGTTAGCTTAACGAGCTCGTTAAGGGTCATTTCGTTAACTGTTTTAGTGAATTCAATATACAATATTCTGATATTTTTTGCTGAAAAAAAGCTACTCACATTTTTACAGCAAAAAAATTCAGCATATTTGCGTATCACTTGATGTAAATTTTAACGAATCGTTAACTAACGACATCATTAGTTTTGAACAACTGGACCCTGATTAACATTTGAATAAATACTGCAAAAGCTGCTCATATTTAGCATAAAAAGCAACTGTACATTGTATTTTAGCCCACCTGTCATGTAGTGATAAGGTGAGCTTTTGTGAGCACATTTTGTCCGTTGTGCATACATGCGTCCTTCTGTCCGTAAACAATTTCTTTAAACGACATCTAAACGCACTAATTGGATTTTGACCAAACTTCACTGGAATGATCCTTGGTTGGTCCTCATTCAAAATTGTTCAAATGGTTCTAGTCCATTGCACATCAATGTCACAGGAGCTAAAAATAGATTTTTTTTTCTTCAAAAATTAAAAAATCTTCTTTTCAGAAACCAGAAGGCCCAGTTTTTTGGTATTTGGTGTGTAGCTTCATCTAATAGACCTACCAAGGGCCCTGGGGTCAAAAATGGCCCTGCCCCGTGGGGTAACTTGTTTAACACAGACCCATATGATATAACTTTATAAATCAGCAGAAGGTCCAGGCCTTTGATATTTGATACATAGCTTCACCTAGTGGACCTCTACCAAGATTGTTCAAATTATTGCCAGCCCAGGGGTGATCCTTCAAAAATCATCTAATCTGAAACCAGAAGGCCCTGGCCTTTGATGTTTGGTACATAGCTTCACCTAGTGGACCTCTGCCAAGATTGTTCAAATTATAGCCGTGGGGCCAAAAAGGGCCCTGCCCTAGGGCGGACATGTTTTACAGACTTATATAGGAAAAAAACTTAAAAAATCGGTAATTGGAAAGCCTAGGCCTTTGATATTTGGTATGTACATGTAGCCTTGCCTAGAGGCCATTTATGCCCCTGGGGAGAAAAGAGGGCCTATCCAGAGAGGGACAGGGGGCACTTGTTTTACATAGAGCAAAAAGTCATTGGGAGTGATTAGGCCTAGGACTATCAAGCTTATAGGGACTATGGATCTGAAGAGTAGATGACCTTTAATTCAAAGGTTAAGGCCCCCATGACCTTTAGTACCAGAAAAGTGTATAATTCTGCAATGCTTATCAGGAGCTTAGATGAGGGTGGGTATTTTGTTATTAAGTGATAATTTTCATTATTTCTCAACAAAAACATATGTTGTGGGTACTCATTTGAACTGTCTCGGTTCAACAAAAACATATGTTGTGGGTACTCATTTGAACTGTCTCACCAAGACAGTTCAAATAAGTACCCACAACATGTTTTTGTTGAGAGATAAGGAAAATTGTCCTTCAATGAGTACCCACAACATGTTTTTGTTGAGAGATAAGGAAAAATTGTCCTTCGGTTATCACCAAATACCCACCTTATCTAAGCTTCTGGCTTATGGTTAGGACCCTCAAAAAGTAGAGATATTGGTCCTCACCAGTAGATGATCCTGAGGGGCCAGTGAGGGCAAAGGTCAAGGTTACCCTAAAAAACTTGATAACTTGGCAATGCTTAGGGCTAGAACGCTCGAACTTAGATGGGATGTTGGTCCTCACCAGTAGATGACACTGAGGGCAAAGGTCATGGTCAAGGTCACCATGACCTTTAGTACTGAAAAGCTTATAATACGGCAGTGCCTGAGGCCAGAACCATTGAACTTAGATGGGATGTTGGTCTTGACCAGTAGATGACCCTGATATCAAAGGTCAAGGTCAATGACCTTTAGTACAAAACACAGCAGTGCTTGGGTGCTAGGACCCTCAGAATTAGTAGGGATGTTTCTTCTGACCAAAAGATGACCCTGGGGACAAAGGTCATGGTCAAGGTCACCATGACCTTTAGAACAGCCTTATCCAGTGGACCTCTCTTTTAAGGTTGTTAGAGTCATAACCTTAGAGTTGAAATTGGCCTTCCCTGGGAGTATTATGCCTTAACATAGACTTACTTTGCAAGAAACTTAAAAAAAAAACTTCTTCTCTGGAAAAAAACCATATTGACTTGTACAGAACTTACATGTTGCATTGTCTATTCGACCTCTACAAAGTTGATTGGTACAGTTTTTGTTAGATATCAGAATGTTTTAAATAACTTTATTGAAAATTGAACCATTAAAAGAGACTTGCATGGTTTACCTTCAAAGCTTAAAGTGCTTTGATATATGCATGACATGATTCAGGTGAGCGATATAGAGCCATCATGGCCCTCTTGTTAACCCTAGTCATGCTGAACCCGGATATGTCCTGCCTTAGCAAACAATGTAGATCCAGATCAGTTGGCTTCTGAAGAAGCCAACTGATCTGGATCTGTACTGTTTGCCATTAAGTATGTGAATTTATATCAACAATCTGGATCAAGTAAGCTAATTGGCTGAAAATTAGAAGTGCCAGTGGGTGTGCCATCTTAATTTATTCAGCAGGACAAGGGTTGAAATTTTTATTCTTTAATATTTAATATCACTTCTATTTAATTTCTTTAAGCTAACAGTGCATTGAACTGCTGAGCCTTAATTTAATGGTTACCCACTTTGTCTGTGTTCTCGTTGTGTAGCATTTTTATTTGAATTAGGTGGACTGGTTAAATTGTTGGAAAGTGGCTTAACTCTTAACCTTTAAAGCGCTAAGCAAAATTTGTAGCAGACAACATTTTAAATTTTTTATTATCATTTATTTCTCAGAGAAAATATGTCTTGACATTCAAGTGAATCATCTGTTTGGCAGATGATTCACATGAAAAGTCAAGACTTTATTCTCTGAAAAAGATAAAAGTAAAACTGTTTTCTGCTGCAGGTTTGATTGGCACTTTAAGGATAAAAACTCGCAAAATGCCATCCACAGCCAATTCACGAAGTGCACTTGTCAGTTACCATTGAAAGTATAGGCATAAGCATTGGAGGACTAAGCCTGTTAAATGACCAACTGGACATGACCTTAACTCTTGTCCTGCTGAATAAATTAAGATGCCACGCCTACTTTTAATTGTCAGCCAATCAGATTACTTGATCCAGCTTGTTGATATAAATTCACATACTTAATGGCAAACAGTGCAGATCCAGATCAGTTGGCTTCCTCAGAAGCCAACTGTTCTGGATCTACACTGTTTGCAAAGGCAGGGTATATCCGGGTTCAGCAGGACAAGGGTTAACAATATAAAACTCCCCTTTTCCATTAAATGTACGTAAACCTGCTCTAGATGCATTTTGATGTTATCTTTTCTTTAACCCTTCCCTTGCTGAAGACGACATGCCCTGTCTTAGCAGTGTAGGTACAGATCAGCTGGCTTCTGAAGAAGCCAACTGATCTGGATCTGTACTCTTTGTCATTAAATATGCGAATTTCTATCGAAAACCGCAGACCAAGTAATCTACTTGGCTGAAAATTAGAAGTGGGCATGGCATCTTAATTTATTCAGCATGACAAGGGTTAAGTTCTTAAACAAAACAGAAAAAAAAACACAGATGTCTATAATCATCAGAATTGCCCATCCAGTGCATTTGGTTTCAATACTTCAACATTTACATAGGTCTGGATAAGAGTTGGTAACAGGTAAATATTTTTCTTATTTCTCCACAAAAACATATAAAATATCCATACTTTTGGATAGAATGTCGTCTGCAGCAGTTGCAATGGTTTTATTATCAGTTAATCTCCCCTCAAACCCCTCAAAAAACTTTGCAGCATGATTATTAGAAGCAAGTTGATCAGGGTCTTCACTTTTTACAATTCAGTTACCACCCTTTTTTTAACACATAAGGTAGTAAGATAAGTTTTTACTGTTACCATGGTTTAAAAAATTCCCTATATTTTATGCAAATAGTGTAGGCCCTGATCAGATGCTGCACTCTGGCATTCACTCTGGGTCTGTACTGTTTGCATACTACCCCATTGGTGTGTGGTGTGTGGGTGAGGGAGGAGATGGTCTCCAGTCTAAAACCTTCTTGTGTATATTTTTTCAGAGATCAAGAGTACAAGTTTGGCTTTATGAACAAACAAATCTGCGAATTGAAGGATGTATAGCAGTAAGTATATCAGTCAGTGTAAAACAGAATATCCCAGAAGACTTTATTAAGGAGTATTTAATTGTTAAGGATATTTGATGTTGATTCTAGGATTATTCTCTCGAGTTCTTCATAAAAATGTATGTTATTGATACTGATAATGAGAACCTTGGTGAGGCACTTCTGATGAGTGCCCTCAACAATTTAATTGAGAAATAAGAAAAATTGTCCCTGCATTATCAACAAATATTGCTCCAAGTCCTCATACTCTGAAATTTTAAACACCTCCTTATTTCCAAAAATAATTCCTGAAATAATCATCTGTAAAGTTTTACAGAGGATTTTAGCAGTTGTGTTTCTAAAATTTCATGCTAACCTGCAGAATACATTAAGTTAACATGTCTGTGTAGAATGTTTACGTCTAAGCCATCACTCTGCATAGGTGTTTATAATTTTTCAACCATTAATCAGGATTGTGGAATTTTCAGATTTTATTACTTGCTCATGGACAAGTAAATGGTCAAAATGCACTTGTTTTACCACGAGTTAAGTTCCTGAAGATGGACATTTTTCTTATTTCTCGAAGAAAGCATGTTGTGTATACAGAATTATACATTAGAAGCACTTCAGTGAGGCACTTCTTATGACTTACCCACAACATGTTTGAGAAATAAGAAAAATATATACAATTGGACCTCGATGGTTCGAACACCGATGGCTCGTTTACCATGGCTAATTTGAACTGGTTTTTTGAGTCCCTACAAAATTCTTCCGATAGCTCAATAAAACAAATATTTAAGGATTTTTTTTTATTATATCATGAAATTGTATGTTGTGTGTACTCATTAGAATTGCCTCATCGAGGCAATTCTAATGAGTACACTCAACATACAATCACTGTGCAGAAAATCGAAAAGATTTCCCTAAATTATCGGTGTTTGCTTCCTGAACTGGTGCCATGATTAACCCTCAGTGGCTCGAACTACCTATGTCTCGAACGAATTTCCATGGTCTCAAAGATGTTGGAGCCATTGAGGTTTGACTGTATCTTGTAATCTGGATACTCTTCTTATCCCAGGACGAGTAAATTGAAATTTCTTACTTGTCTTCAGATAAATTGGACAAGTTGGGAATGGCATTTCCACAGCCCTGCATTAGTATTGATATATTTTGTTTTTCATGAAAACATATTGTGGGTATAACTCATACGTGCTTTTAATGGGTACATACCTCTAATCATTCAGGTGGCCAAGTGGTTTCTGCTACTGACTTGTATCACAGCATTTCAGTGTCAAATCCTGCTGGAGGCATTCATTTCATGACTGTACAACAATTCTTTGCACAGAACATTTCAGTATCACCCTTCATCGTCCTGATGATTTGATTTAAGTTCTTTATATAGGGCATGCTACTTCATTGTGTTTTATTTTGATGTCCTTTGCCTGCAAAAGGTCTTGAATTATACCAACCAAAAATTACTATTATCATTACATCACAGAACAGACTGAGATTGCTGAGGGGACTGAAAAATGTGATTTTCTGATATCATTTTGTGTTTTTAATCCTTAAACTGCCAATCACAACAATTGTCATCTGCTTTATCATCTGCTTGTGATTTTTAATGTCATTTTTGCAAAGAGTGTGGTCCCAGATCCTCAAGGAGCAGTCTGATCAGGGTCCACACTGTTTACATGCATGTAAAAATAGGTTTGAAAAGTTTGCAAGAATATTCAGCAGACAACATAAACAGACAAAAATTTCAGAAGCAGGTTTTCTTGGCATTTTAAGAGTTAAGTTTAAATGTGACATGATTTCCTTGTAGGGTTTTGATGAGTACATGAATCTGGTTCTTGATGAGGCTGAAGAGGTACACATGAAGACCAGACAGAGAAAAACTCTTGGTAAGAAGAGAACTACTGCATTTTATACTGCCAAATCTTGCTCACGTTATTTAACCTGACTGCACACCCCTATAAACTGACAGTTGCCGGCCTCGGTGGCTCAGTTGGATGCGCCGTCCGACTGGAGACCAGGAGGTCGCGGGTTCAACCCCCGCCGAGGTCGGCAACATTCTTTCGTGGAGATTGATCATGAAATATATTCTACGGTTATTCTCTCCCTTCCGCTGATTCAAGAAGGGCAGTTGTTAGTTTCTGGCGAAAGAATATGCACAATACTGGTTAACCGCTTAGAGGACTAAGCCTGCCCAGTAAACGTGTGGTTAGGTAAACTGACCACGCGCGACATGACCCCATTGGGTTGACTGGGTCGTAAAACCTCAACACAAACACAAACAAATAAACTGACAGTCAAGCAGTTTCATAGTCTTCAGAGTACAGCCAGTATACTTCCATGTGCTTTTTATCGCACCTGCTTGTAGCAGGGTGCGATATAGGCGTCCGATTTTCCGTCTGTCCGTCCGTCCGTCTGTCAACATTTATGTGGAGGTTCGACATTTATGTCAAAGTTAGTATTCTAATCAACTACAAGACTAAACAACCATCAAACTTTGCATGAAACATCTCCCTGACCTCCTGACTTTGTGACATAGGCGTCCGCTTTTCCGTATGTCTGTCCATTCGTCTGTCTGTCTGTCAACATTTATGTCGACGTTGGACATTTATGTCAAAGTTAGTATTCTAATCAACTACAAGACTAAACAACCATCAAACCTTGCATGAAACATCTCCCTGACCTCCCGACTTTGTGATGTAGGTGCCCACTTTTCCATTCGTCTGTTCGTCCGTCCGTCTGTCTGTTAACAGTTCTGTTATGTCGAAGTTCGACATTTATGTCAAAGTTAGTATTCTGATCAACTACTAGACTAAACAACCATCAAACCTTGTATGAAACATCTCCCTGACCTCCTGACTTTGCGACATAGGTGCCCGCTTTTCCATTCGTCTGTCCGTTCGTTCGTCCGTCCGTCCGTCAGTCTGTTAACAGTTCTATTATGTCGAAGTTCGACATTTACATCAAAGTTAGTATTCTTATCAACTACAATTCTACAACAACCATCATACCTTGCATGAGACATCTCCCTGACCTCCTGACTTGGCAGGTATGTTGACCCAGTGACCTTGACCTATATTTTGCGCTCCATTGGCTTTGACACAATTTACGTTGACGTTCCAGATCTTCTCAACTATAAGGTGTACAACTACCAAACCTTGCATAGTGCTTCTCCTAGATGTACTGACTTGGCAGGTACCTTGACCTAGTGACCTTGACCTATATTTTGCGCTCCAGTGACTTTGACATATTTTGTGTCGACGTTCACTATCTCCTCAACTATAAGGCCTATAACCATCAAACCTTGCAAAGTGCTTCTTCTCAATGTACTGACTTGGCAGATACCTTGACCTGGTGACATTGACCTATATTTTGGCTGCAGTGACTTTGACATAATTTACGTCAACGTTCCAGATCTCCTCAAGTGTAAGACCTCTAGCCACCAAACCTTGTATAGTGCTTCTCCTAGATGTACTGACTCGGCAGGTATCTTGACCCGGTGACCTTGACCTATATTTTGCGCTCCAGTGCCTTTTATACATTTTATGTCAACGTTCAATATCTCCTCAACTATAAGGCCTACAACCATCAATCCTTGCATAGTGCTTCTCCTCAATGTACGAACTCTGCAGGTACCTTGACTGGGTGACCTTGACCTATATTTCGCGCTCCATTGACTTTTACACCTTTTACGTCACCCTTCCTTATGTCCTCAACTGTAAGGCCTTCAACCACCAAACCTTATATAGCACTTCTTCTCGATGTACTGACTCGGCAGGTACCTTGACCTGGTGACCTTGACCTATATTGTGCACTCCAGTGGCTTTGACACATGTTATGTTGATGTTTGTTATCTCCTCAAATATAAGACCTACAACCACTAAACCTTGCATAGTGCTTCACCTCATTGCACTGGCTTGGCAGGTACATTGACCCGGTGACCTTGACCTATATTTGACACATTTTACGTTGATGTTTGATAACTCCTCAACTATAAGGCCTACAACCACTATACCTTGCATTGTGCTTCTCCTTGATGTACTGAATTAGCAGGTATCTTGACCCGTGACCTTGACCTATATTTCATGCTCCAGTGACTTTTACACATTGTACGTCAATGCTCCATTATCATTGGGCTGTATGATGCAAAAAGTCAGTGCTGAAGATATAGCCATTAGAGGGAATGGGACTGGCCTGGAATATATGTGCCCCACTAAGCACTTTGTCTACAATTTTTCAACCCAGTTTTCCAAGTAAGCACTGCTAAGAATGAAATAAACTTATTAAATAACCATGTTCTGATTGTGGCTCCTGTGACTTTTGCCCCAGCAGGTGCGATGACGCCTTCCGCGGAATTCTTGTTTTTATAAAAGCATATGTTGTTGGTACTCATTTGAATTGTTGCGACAACATATGCTTTTTATAAATTAATCAGGAAAAAAGCGCATAAGCATCATTAAAAATTATCATGAAATCTTAGCAAATTTTTCTTTAAAGTGTGCCCTCAGGTGGATATTTTACTATCAAACTTTTATAGTAATTTAGAAAAATCTAAGCACACAATGAGGTAATTAGATCAAATGTTATATGGACATCACACAGCTTCTAAAGAAGTTTGAGGAGTCTTATCTGTTTGCTGTTAAGTCAGTACATTTTGAAACTACTCAGTAATACAAATGTATACAAATGTAGTATTAAGATGTCCCAAAGAGACAATTTGCATGAAATGTCAAGCCTATTTTATAGGAAAAATAAGAAAAATGTTCCAAAATGTCATCTGCCGAAATTTTCATCTGCTGAATTTGCCCAGAGAGTGGTAAAGGGTTATTACTGGGTGTTCAATGATAAGTAGTTCTTAAATTGGTGTTCTGGGCCCAGCAAAAGCTACTCACATTTTTTTCAGCAAAAAATATCAGAATATTGTATATTGAATCCGCTAAAACAGTTAACGAAATGACCCTTAACGAGCTCGTTAAGCTAACGACGCTTTGAACAACTGGGCCCAGAAGTATTTATTGGTATATTTTTAAGGACCACATATTCAGCTGGGCCATAATAATTCCTGAAATGTCAGATTTGGGGAGGAAAGCTGGGGGTAGTTTTTCCACCACCCATTAATATATTAAGAATAGATGAGAAAAGGCATCTATAGACCGGAGTAAACTGACCTGGCTTGACATGACACTAGTGGGTTGACTGGGCCATAAAACCTCAACACAAACATGCATCCATTGAAGACCACAACCACCCATTGTAGTCTAGAGACCCCTAAAAGGGTAATTGGCAAACAGTGCAGACCGAGATCAGATGCTGCAGAATGTGGCATCTGATCAGCGTCTCCACTGTTTGCAAACATTTCAACCATTTTTCACTATGAATATCTAAAGTTCATATCCTGACATACCTAAAATGGAAATTATAACCCTCCAACATATACATGTAGTATGGGAGAGTTCATTCAGTCTACAATAGAGGGTGGTTATGTGAGGCAAAGGTGTCGTGTATCTTAGGTCACCAGGCCGTCCAACTGATGTTGGTTTACAGTTGGGCACAGCTTGCTATCCTTGTAGCAGGTAAAGGTAGAGGGGGAAGGTTTTTATTTCTTCTGTTTCTTCACTTTCATTCATTTTCTTTTCTCCCCTGCCCTCTCTTACATCTCCTCTATTATCTCTTCTGTCTCTCTTCTCCCTTTGTCTGGGAGACAACACATAATGACCCACAAGGGTTGATGTGTCGTTAAACCCCAACTCAATCCAAAAAAAAAATAAAAAAAATAGTCTACAAAGCAGAAAAAGTACACAGGCTGTAATCTGATAGGTAGAAATCCATGCACAAAAAATACATGGTCTGTAGTTTCATTATACCCCCGACATACGAAGTATGTGGGGGTATATAGTTTTTGCTTTTCCGTTCGTTTGTACGTTCATTCGTACGTACGTACGTACGTTCGTTCGTCTTTCCGTCACAGGGTCAAAGTTTTTGCGTTAAAGTTTATAAGACCTCATATTTTGAAGACCCTTTGATGGATTTCGTTCATATTTGGCATGATGGTAGATATAGGGCTAAAGTTTTTATCAACATTATCCCCACCCCGGGGGTGACCTTGGGGTCAAGGTCACAGACTTAGAAATTTCATAAAAAAGTCACAGGGTCAAAGTTTTTGTGTTAAAGTTTATAAGACCTCATATTTTGAAGACCCTTTGATTGATTTCGTTCATATATGGCATGATGGTAGATATAGGTCTAAAGTTTTTATCGGCACCATCCCCACCCTGGGGGTGACCTTGGGGTCAAGGTCACGGACTTAGAATTTTCGTGAAAAAAAATCAAAGTTTTTGTGTTTAAGTTAATATAGCTATATCATCAAGACCCTTGAGGAATTTCATTTATATTTGACATGTTGGTAGATATTGGCCTAGCTTCTTACTCGGCATGATCCCCACCCTGGATGTGACCGAGGTCAAGGTCACGAACTTAGAATTTTCATATAAAAGTAAAAATTTTTGCGTTTAAGTTTATATTAACATATCATCAAGACCTTTTATTAAATTTCATTATCCCCTAAATGAAAGGTTGAGCTGATATAGCTATCAGCAAGGAATCTGTTTGTCTGTCCGACAGTCCGTTGAAGTATTATTCATTATACTTTATTTTTGTCTTAGGGTCAAAGTTTTTGCGTTAAAGTTTATAAGACCTAATATTTTGAGGACCCTTTGAATGATTTCATTCATGTTTGGCAAGATGGTAGATATAGGTCTAAAGTTTTTATTAGCACCATCCCCACCCCTGGGGTGACCTTTGGGTCAAGGTCACGGACTTGGAATTTTCATAAAAAAGTCGAAGTTTTTTGTGTTTAAGTTTATATAGCCATATCATCAAGACCCTTGAGGAATTTCATTTATATTTGACATGTTGGTAGATATCGGCCTAGTGTCTTACTCCGCATGATCCCCACATGGGTGTGACCGAGGTCAAGGTCACAAACTTAGAATTCTCATATAAAAGTAAAAATTTTTGCGTTTAAGTTTAGATAACATCATCAAGACCTTTTATTAAATTTCATTATCCCCTAACTGAATGGTTGAGCAGATATAGCTATCAGCAAGAAATCTGTTTGTCTGTCCGTCCGTCCTTTGAAGCATTATTTGTTCATACTTTATTTTTGTCTTTGGGTCAAAGTCTTTGTGTTAAAGTTTATAAGACCTCAGCAAGGAATCTGTTTGTCTGTCCAATAGTCCGTTGAAGTATTATTCATTTATACTTTATTTTTGTCTTAGGGTCAAAGTTTTTGCGTTAAAGTTTATAAGACCTCATATTTTGAGGACCCTTTGATGGATTTCATTCATATTTGGCATGATGGTAGATATAGGTCTAAAGTTTTTATCAGCACCATCCCCAACCCGGGGGTAACCTTGGGGTAAAGGTCACAGAATTTTTATAAAAAAGTCAAAGTTTTTTGTGTTTAATAAGTTTATATAGCTATACCATCAAGACCCTTTGAGGAATTTCATCTATATTTGACATGTTGGTAGATATAGGTCTAGAGTTTTACTCAGCTTCATCCCCATCCCGGGGTATGACCGTGAGGTCAAGGTTACAGACTTAGAAATTTCATATAAAAGTAAAAAAAATTTGCATCTAAGTTTATATAGCTATACCATCAAGACCTTTTGTTGAATTTCGTTATCCTCCTACCGAGAGGTTTAGGGGATATAGCTATCAGCATGGAATTCATCCATCCATCTGTCTGTCTGTTCATAAATGCATTATTGTGCACCCCATAACTCCTAACTACCCTTTGAGCGATTTTCAGGAAACTGTCAGGTTGTAGAGGGCGTTTGGTAGGGTGTCAGGTACAAGAAAGAGTACTTTAACTGTAACTGACTTGGTCCATGAGTTATCTCCCCTTGTCTCCAGAATTGTAAAAAATTTGTGCAGACCATAACTTTAAAACATGTTAAGATATTTTCATGATTCTTCACCAGTATGTATAGGACATTGAGTTGGCATATCATATTCAAGAATGACTTTCTGACTCCATTCTGCAGTTTTCTCCCTTGGTTATTTAAATCTTGTGCGGGCAATAACTATAAAAATTCTTTAAGATATTTTTGTGATACTTTACCGATATGTAGAGGGCATTGAGTAGGCAGGTGACCTTAAAATTTCCATTAAAATTTATATAGCTATATTATGAAGACACTTTTGTTGGTTTCATTAATATTAAGCATGATGGTATATATAGGTCTAAAGTTTTTCTCGGCACCATCCCCAAGCTGGGGCATGGCTTTTAAGTCAAGGTCACAGACTTCATACAAATGTCATTTTTGCTTATATTATAAAGACTGATTGATTTCCTAGTATATGATGATAGTTATAGGGCTAAAGTTTTATTAAGCTCAATCCCTGCACCTGTGCCTGATCTTTGAGGTCAAGGGCTTCATATTATGTGTGATTGAAGTTTTTCAATGTTATAACAAAAAAGCATATAACTGCCATCTCCAGAGTCAAAGCTACATTGTGCTCTTTAAAAACTGGCGGTAGCGCTGGTCGGGGGTATACGTGCCCTGCTGGGCACTTTGTCTAGTTAGATTGATTTTGGTTCGGTGGTTATAGTGAGATCCCAGTGGTTCGATCTTTCATAGAGAACTAAAGAATATGCAGTCTTAATACTCTACTGTCATTGATTTGTTACCATTACATGTATATTGACCAGGGCCCAGTTGTTCAAAGCATCGTTAGCTTTACTAGCTCGTTAGTGGTAAAAAAATTAACTGTTCTAGTAGGTACAATATCTTAGTCACAGGTATTTTTGCTGAAAAAATGTGGATACCTTTTAAATGCAAAAGCTACTCACATTTTTTCAGCAAAATATATATGTGTATGTGCCATATTCAGTGATGCAAATTTGAACGATATGTTAACTAACAACATTGTTAGTGTTGAATAACTGGGCCCAGTGCATGAGAAAATGTACCTTTTGATATGTGTACCAGTTAAGACTTCAGTCAGTCTGTGCAGCTGCACAGTCTGATCTGTCTTTGCAGGGGACTCTTTGAGTAGCCAAGTATCTAAAATTTCTTCAGGCAGAATTTCTGAAAGAGAAGACTGATTTGACTACTGTATTCGACCCATTTACTGCACATGCTCCTATAAGCGCACAGTCAAACAATTTAGTAATCTAAAAGATTACAACCGGTGTACTTTTATCTACTTCTTTATGAAAAAGACATATGTTGTGGGTACTCATTTGAATTGCCTTGAGAAGTCAATGCATTTCAAACGAGTATCCACAACATATAATTCTATAAAGAAAACAGAAATAACATTGCATAAGCATCATTAAATATGCTCCTCATGAAGTCCTATGTTGCTCTTTCTTTCATGTGTGCCCTTATTAGGTGGATATTTTACCACAAGTTTCCCCAGTGCTTTTGAAAAATTTAAGCGCACAGTGCGGTAATTAGGTCGAATACGGTAATTGCTGTTCGGACATATCTGATTCCTCCTTGAATGCATATGTCCAATGGTACACTTTCTCACATTGTGGCTCATTTGTTATTTTCATTTCAGGGAGAATTCTTCTAAAGGGAGATAACATCACTTTAATTCAGGCAGTGCAATAGTTCCTTTGTTGAGGTGACAATGTACTTAAGAATTGTTGTAAATTGGTGGACCATGTTTGATCATTTGAGGCATCTGTCAGTACTGCAGATGAAATGTGATTTTCAATAAAAAAAATTGATCATCTTATTTCTTGATGAAAACATATAATGTGGCATGAAGGACTCCTCAGTTTTAGAATGCCACAATACATCTTCTTATCTAGGAAAGCACATACATGTTTTAGCTGGAGTTCTGACTTGTGGGAAAACCATTTTATCCTTATGAACATACCTGAATAGATATACAGCATGCCAGGTTCTTCACTGTTAACTTGCATATGTAATCCTGTGTTCAGATAAGTGAGTATTCAGAAGGTACAGTGAACCCTCTTTACAATGACAGCATTTGTTCCCAAGATGTTGCCATTAAAATGAATTTACTGTTGTACAGAATACTTAATGAGCATTTTATTATGTAAGAAAGGTATTGTTCTGTTCTCATTTCCTCATAGAACATATGTTTTGGATATTTGTTAGAATTGCCTCGCTGAGGCAATTCTAACAAATATCCAAAACATGTGATACTTTCAAGTATTGCCTAATTTGTGACTAACTGTTACCTTTTAAGAGAAGATTTTGTGACAGTCAAATTGTCATTTTAACGAATTTTGTTGTTGTAGCAAGTGTAAAGAGGGTTGTCTGTATTACTACAACAGATATTTTCAGGAGAAATAAAAAGAAAAAAAAAATACAATATATATATATATATATATATATATATATATATATATATATATATATATACAGTCAACCCTCTTTATACCAACACTTGGACACTCGATATGACGAAATTCGTTATATTGACAATTTAATGGCATGAAACCTTTGCACAAGAGGTGACAGTTAATGCAAAATTATGCAAGAATATTGCATTGAAAGCAACGTGTGTTGTGGACATTTGTTAGAATTGCCTCAGAGGCAATTTTAACAAATTCCAAAACATAATGTTCTCTGAGGAAATAAGAATAAAACAATGCCTTTTCTTACATATCATTCTGTCCATTATGGATTCTTTACAACAGCAAATTCATTTTAATGGCAATATCTTTTGGAACAAATGCTGTCATTGAAACGAGGGTTCACTGTATATATATGCAAGTCATTGTCAGTTTGATCTCAGGTGAGCTGCTTGGGTTTTCCCACATTATACCTCATTTGATTCATTAAGTGTAGAACAGCAAGCCATGTTGAATCATTTCTTGCTGGATGTCAGCATAGCTACAGATAAGAGTGGGTATCCACATAATATTTTTCTTGTTTCTCAACGAAAAATATGTTGTGAGTACTCTAATGAGTACTCTAATGAGTACCCACAACATATGTTTTCATTGAGAAATAAGATAGATATCAGCACTTTTCGGATGAAAAAAGTGCCTTATCTGTTGCTATGATGTCAGGTGACAGAAGGAGTGGCAGTTTTAATTAAAATATTAGCAGCTGATTTCTTTTCTCTTAAAAAATAGGACTTGAAATAAATAACATGCAAAGTTATGATACAAGGCTGATATCTGGGAAATACAGGGGAACTTCACCTTTATTGCGCAAATTGCTATAGAAACGCGTTTGTAATGTAATATAGAAGGCTTTCCCAGCAAGAAAACTATCTTATGACGTGACTAATGAAGTCTTTAGCATCTGATCAAAATCTATGCTTGTTGCTAATGTGATGTATGGACCATAAACATTCTATTAATGAAAAGCATGGACTCTTACCAGAGTGCACAGATACCTAGGCTGATTTGGGTCTGTTTTGGTCAGATGTGTAACAAGTTTGTTTTCTGTTGGGAGAGGCTCATATTTAGATGTCATTAGTAAGTTGTAGTACAGAAACTGTCAGAAAGTGGATTAGGAAAGAACAACATTTATAAACCATAAACACCAAATGTTACAATGAAAGTTTGGCTTGTACAGTTGAGTGTCAAATATTTGTTTTGCCTCAAAAGCGTTACTGACAGACATGTTCCTATGAAAGACAGTTCTGGCAATTCAATTCAAACCAATTATTTTCAGTGGCCTTAACAAGAGACAAATATGTTTCACAGACATTTCTTCATGTCATATTTTTGCATTTGAATGTTCTACAACATATGGAACCATTTTATCATACCACTGAAATCAAGAGGAAATGCTACATTAGAATTTTATACATGGTTGAAAGAGCTGTATCTTTGATATGGGAAGTTTGAAATTCTGAATGCACATGTCTGTTTCATAGAGGGGGGGTGGGGGGGGGGGGGGGCACAGCATTTCCTTCAAGACTGATCAGCCTGACCCCAAGGTTATAAAACTTTTTTCATGCTCAACTCAGCTGAACATGAAATTTGTCCTGCTAATAAATCTCAAATTACTAACAATTGCAAGTTTTCGCTAAACATAGCTGAGCATGCAAATTTCTCTGCTATTAAATAGGAAAATGCCAACTGTTGTTGGCATTTTCATATTTTATTTATTAGCAGAGAAAATTTCATGCTCAGCTGATAACCATGGGGTCAGGCTGTATATGTGCTTGGAGAGCCAGTCTTCACTGGCAACACATGCAGTCCTGGAGGAAATGCTATGCCCTGGTTCATTTCATTTTCCAACAAATATCAAGTTCTTAAAACAAACAAACAAACAAAAAACTATTTGACACCAGAAATTACATAATTAGTCTACTTTTTGAATTAAATATAAAGCGGCATCAGTGAGAAATTGTTTTTTTATTTGAGGAAGGAGGTCTTAATGGGGTGTTGTCCTGTTTTTATTTGACTCATGAAGAAAAGTCACAGTTGTATATTTCTGAAGTTTCAGTGTCGGGTAATGTTATAAAAAATGATATACTAAGTGTATTTGTTTCATTGTTAATGTTTCATTCTTAGCATCCAGACCAGTGTCTGCTCACTGTGACCAGACTAAAGAAAACCATTTATGAAGCCCCAGGTGAACATGATTAATGAATGCATTGTTTAAGAATTAACCCTTCGCTTGCTGAACACAACATGCTATGTCTTAGCAAACAGTGTAGATCCAGATCAGTTGGCTTCTGAAGAAGCCAATTGATCTGAATCTGCGCTGTTTGTCATTTAATATGTGAATTTCAAAACCCCTATCTGATTGGCTGGAAATTAGAAGTGGGCATGGCATCTTAATTTATTCAGCAAGGCAAGGGTTAAAGCTGAACAGTCAGTATTTCCAAAACCATTTTATTTGTTTTTTTTATTTGGCTAGTTATTATATACTAAAACAGATGACAACTGAAGTTTAAAGTGGAATAGATACACTCTCACGGGAAATAATTCCAGAATGGAAATATTTGCTGCCTCCTTATTGATGGCTGCTCTTAAAGGAAACAAGTAGCTCACTCTTAAGAGCAAATGTTTTCCTTTAAAAATAAATAACTCGCCATTTGTGAAAGTCTTCAGAGTATTAGGGATGAACTTCCATGTCTACCAAAGTCATCTGCCTTTACAAAATGGAGTGGCGTAGCTGTTATTTCATATCCTAAAGTGAATTTGCAGAGTAGCGGTCACTAACATTCATTAGAAAAAGACTGCACTATATAAAGCACAACAGCATATTATATTCTTAAGACAGACTGAACACACACAATGTCTTAAGAATATGCATGAGAAATCTACGACAAGAATACTACTGCTAGTTCATTCTGTATAATAGATATAACCAACCTGTCATTGGTTATAGGATGACATTTTCTTTGCACATAAGAGAAGAATTATTGATAATTCCATTGATAAACATTGTTTCATTGTATATATCTTGTCAGGTCATGTAATAAAACACTTTTCATGTCTTAAAAAGTTTTATTTTTGTTTTTAACCGATCCGATAGGTTTGGGGGATATTGCGATCAGCATAGCATCAGTCCGTCTGTTCGTAGATGCATCCTTGTGCACTCCATAACTTTGATACTCTTAGACATATTTTGATAGTATTTGGTAGGAATGTAGAGGAAGACCAATAGGCATGTCCTGTGCAAGAACGACAGCTCTACCTTAATTATGTAGTTATCTCCCCTGAAGCCAAAACCTTGGCCATAACTCCAATACTGTTTGACATGATTTGATAATATTAAGTGGGGATGAAGAGGACCAGTAGGTGTGTCACGTGCAAGAGTCCACACTCACTGTATTTGTTATGTAGTTATCTCCCCTGAAGCAGAAATTGTAGACTCATCCTTGTGCGCTCTATAACTTTGATACCCTTAGACGTATTTTGATAATATTTGGTAGGAATGACGAGGAGGACCAGAAGGTGTGTCGCGGCAAGAGACGACTTCTACTCTTTGTTATTTATCTCCCCTGAAGCTGAAATCTTGTGCAGGCAATAACTTCCATACTGTTTGAGGTGATATGAAGAGGAGGACCAGTAGGCATGTTGCGTGCAAGAGAAAAGACTCACTTGCTTTGTTATGTAGTTATCTCCCCTGAAACAGATATCTTTTAGACGCAGCCTTGTGCACTCCATAACTTGAAACCCTTAGACATTTTGATAATATTTGGTAGAAATGAAGAGGAGGACCAGTAGGTGTATTGTGTGTAGGAAAGACAACACTTTCTTCATTATATAGTTATCTCCCCTGAAGCCAAAATCTTATGCGCTCCATAACTTTGATACCCTTAGATATATTTTGATAATGTTTGGTAGAAAAGGAGGACCAGTAGGCCTGTCACATGCAAGAGAGACAACTCTCACTTTCTTCGTCATGTACTTACCTCCCCAGAAGCTGAAATCTTGTGCAGGCCTTAACTCCCAAACTGAGATATGATAATATTTGGTAGAGATGAAGAGGAGGACCAGTAGGCGTGTCACGTGCAAAAGAGACAACTCTCTTTTTTATGTAGTTATCTCCCCTGAAGCCAAAACCCTGTGCACTCCATAACTTTGATACTGTTAGACATATTTTTATAATATTTGGTAGAGGCATTGGTAACAACCAGAAGGTGTGTCACATGCAAGATAGACAACGCCTGCTGTGGTTGTTTTCTAGTTACCTCCCCTGAATGAATTTCTAAACCAAATTCTTGAGTATGTGGTTTGAAATATTTTGATAATATTTGATAGAGGCAGAGATAAGGACCAGTTGGCATGTCGTGTTCTAGAGTACTCTCACTTTCTCAATTATGTACTTATCTCCCCTGATGCCGAAATCTTGTGCAGGCCATAACTCCCATACTGTTTGAGATAACTTGATAATTTTTGGTAGGGACATATATCAGATCAATAAGGTGTGTATCATGCAAGAAGGACAACTTCTACTCTATTGTTTTTTTTACCCAAATAAACATACAGCAAGTTCCTTTACCTTTACAAGGCATTTAATTTTGCTATTATTTATGAAAATATACACTCACAAATTCAAAGTACGAGGGTGAGTCAATAAGTAACCTGCCTAACTTATTTCCGGTAGATTTCTTTTTCGATGTAATTGCCCTCTAGTGTGATGCAACGGTGCTCAAGTGCCATCAGCCCAGAACTGAAAAAGTCAGGGTCCTTTCCATTGACCCATTCCTCAACTGCCATCACGACTTCTTCATCAGACCGGAAATGAAGTCCACGGATATCCTTTTTCAAGTTTGGGAATAGCAAGAAGTCGCTAGGAGTTAGGTCGGGCGAATAGGCAGGAAGTGGTATTTATTCATACCCGTTTGGCTCTACAGCATCCATTGCAACTTTGCAATTATGGACTCTGGCCTTGTCCTGTTGCAGCAAAACACCTTTAGAGAGTTTACCTAGGCGTTTTTTCACAGATGGCGGTTCTCAGCTGGTCTAACAAGTTTGCATAGTACACTCCAGTTATTGTACTTCTCTTGGGTAAAAAGTCCAAAATAATAACGCCTTTTGCGTCCCAAAATACGTTGGCCATCACCTTGCCAGCAGATGGTTGCATCTTGGAACTTGTTTGGCCTCGGAGACCCCGGGCCTTTCCCACTGGCAACTGAGCTTTATTCTCTGGCTCATAATAATGGACCCAGGTCTCATTTACAGTCACCAGACATGAAAGGAAATCATCTTCCTTTGAGCTAAACCGCTTCAACAATGCGCTGCATACTGATGCTGTGGTTGCCATTCGCTCGTCACTAAGGGATTTTGGGACCCAATGGGCTGTTAGATTGCGCATACCCATGTAAAATTGTTGAAATGCTACCATGTGAAATGTGTAATGCATTCGCTATTTCTTCCACCTTAACTGGCCTATCAGAGTACACCAGATCCCATACTTTGTTACACATTTCTTCATCAGTGGCATCTGATGGGCGTCCAGACCTGGTTTTGTCTTCTAAAGATGTTTTACCGCGTTCAAATTCCCCAACCCAGAATTTAACTTGTGCATACGATGGTGCAGAAGACCCATAAACATTGGTCAACTCGCAATATATTTCTGACCTGTTTTCCCTTTCAAATACAAGTACCGAATTAAAGCACGATACTCGACTTTCGAGGAAAGGCTTGCTTTTGCATCGCTAGCCATGTTTGACATTCACTATCTTATGAGTGAATGACACGATAAGGGTGCAATTTTGCTCTCAGGCCTAAAACATATATTGAAACAAGCATGAAAATCGTGGGTGTCTCGGTCAATTGGAAATGTGATAGGCTGGTTACTTTTTGACTTGCCCTTGTATTTGCAAATATTGTGTATCCTGAATAAATTATCACGTTACAAGTAACTGTTAGGTGATTTTGACAAAAATAAAAAAAAATAAAAACATGCAAAAATAAAATCATTAACAGTTATTGTTTTCACTTGTTATTTTACATTTCATAGTACCTTTGCAGCTTTTTATCCCCAGACCGATAGGTTCAGAGGATATAGTGATCAGCATGGCGTCCGCCCATAGACGCATCTGTGTGTGCTCCGTAACTTTGTCACCTTTAGACATATTTCGATAATATTTGGTAGGATTGTAGAGGAGGACCAGTAGGTGTGTCGCATGCAAGAGAGACGACCCTCACTGTCTTCGTTATGTAGTTATCTCCCCTGAAGTCGAAATCTTATGCAGGCCATAACTCCCATACTATTATAGATAATTTGATAATATTTGGTAGGAATGAAGAGGAGGACCAGTAGGCGTGCAAGAGAGGCAACTCTCACTTTATTTATTATGTAGTTATCTCCCCTGAAACAGAAATTGTAGACTGTTTGTGCGCTCCATAACTTTGATACCCTTAGACATATTTTGGTAATATTTAGTGGGAATGAAGAGGAGGACCAGTAGCGCGTCGCATGCAAGAGAGACAACTCCCACTATCTTCGTTATGTAGTTATCTCCCCTGAAGCTAAAATCTTGTGTAGGCCATAACTCACGTACAGTTTGAGATAATTTGATAATATTTGGTAGGGATGAAGAGGAGGACCAGTAGGCATGTAGCGTGCAAGAGAGACAACTCTCACTTTATTATGTTATCTCCCCTGAAGCAGAAATTGTACTCTTCCTTGTGCGTTCCATAACTTCGATACCCTTAGACATATTTTGGTAATATTTGGTAGGAATGAAGAGGAGGATCAGTAGGCATGTCACATGCAAGAGAGAAAACTCTTTGTTTAGTAGTTATCGCCCCTTAACCTGAAATCTTGTGCAGGCAATAACTCCAAAACCGTTTGAGGTAATATGATAATATTTAATAGAAATGAAGAGCAGGGCCAGTAAGCTTGTTATGTGCAGGAGAGATAACTCACTTTCTTCAGTATGTAGTTATCTACCCTGAAGCCAAAATCTTGTGCGCTCCATAACTTTGACACCCTTAGACATATTTTGATAATGTTTGGTAGAAATGAAGAGGACAGGTAGGCGTATCGTGTGCAAGAGAGACAACTCTCTTTCTCCTTTATGTAGTTATCTCCCCTGAAGCCAAAATCTTGTGTGCTCCATAACTTTGATACCCTTAGACATTTTAATAATGTTTAGTAGAGGCATTGGTAACGACTAATAGGTGTGTCACATGCAAGACTGACAACCTCTGCTGTGGTTGTTTTCTAATTACCTCCCCTGAATTAATTTCTAAGCCAAATTCTTGAGTATGTGGTTTGAAATACTTTGTTAATGTGTCGTAGAGGCATAGATAATGTTACGAGCCAGGCGTAACGAGAAAGAAATGAAAGTGAAACCAGCAACAAGCTTTAAATTATTAACAATATTTATTCCACAAAATAAATAAGGCAAGATTCAAAACAAAAGAATGTAAGTAGACAGTACCTTTCAAGTTTATGTCACAAAGTCCCTCTGAAAGAATCCATGAGAATTTTTAAAACAAATCCTTTGAATATCAGTTTCTGATCCCACAATTTAATGTTCCTGAATTCAGAATTTAAGTCCAGAATGAATAAAATATTAAAGTAATCCAGTATAGAATAATTTCCAGTGAAAGTATACAAAGATGCCCAGATGAAATTCTTCTCTCCTTATATAATATCTGAGAATGTTCTAGGAAAAGAATTTACTACAAGCATCTCTTAATTTCTAGGTTCCTTCAGGAAACTTCTAAATCTTCCATGACATGCCAAAAAAAACTCAGTCCAGAATCAAGGAGGTAAACATCATGTTATTGTTAACATGTTGAACATTCCAGAAAGTTATTTTTGGAAACATAGTAAACATGATGTTTAAAATAATTGAACACCCTGTTATATAACATTTCCCCTCTTCAAGGAAAAGAAAGATTTATGTAATAAAGCTTTCTTTTGCCATAAAATTATCATGAAATAAAATACTTATAAAAGCAATTACTACCTTACATACAGCAAGTTACAGGAAACCACAGATCAAGACATCATGCTCTAGATAAGGCATCAGGAATAATATTATCTTTTCCCCTGATATGCCTGATGTCAAGATTGTATTCCTGTAACAACAGACTCCATCTGAGCAACCTCTGATTCTTGTTTTTCATCTTATGGATGAAAGTCAATGGATTGTGATCGCTGAAAACAACAATAGGCGAGGATGAAGAAGTTAGATAAACTTCAAAATGTTGAAGAGCAAGAATGAGAGACAAACATTCTTTCTCTACTGTAGAATAATTCTTTTGATGTTTGTTACACATTTTGGAAAAGTAACAAACTGGATGATCCACACCATTGTCATCCTCTTGCAGCAATACACCACCTGCACCAACATTACTTGCATCCACTGCTTGCTTGAATTCTTTATTATCTTGGTGCCAAGAGAACCGGCTCACTTCTCAGTATGGCTTTCAGTTTATCAAAGGCATTCTGACAATCACTGGTCCATTTAAACCTCATTCTTTTACTAAGTAAATTAGTCAGTGGCTCAGCAATGACAAAAATTATTACAATAAGGACCAGTAGGCATGTTGTGTTCAAGTGTACTCTCACTCTCTCCATTATGTACTTACTTCCCCGAGATGCTGAAATCTTGTGCAGGCCATAACTCCCATACTGTGAGGTAACTTGATAATTTTTGGTAGGGACATATATCGGGTTAAGAAAATGTGTAGCATGCAAGAAGGACAACTTTTACTCTGTTGAGTTTTTACCCCAATAAACATATAGCAAGTTCCTTTACCTTTACAAAGCATTTATTTTTGCTCTTATTTCTGAATATGTACACTCACAAATTCAAAGTATTTGCAAATATTGTGTATCCTGTACAAATTATCACATCTGAAGTAACTATTAGATGATTTAAAAAAATAATAATAATAAAAAAAAAACATGCAAAAATAAAATCATTTACAGTACACCTATTATTGTTTTCACTTATTATTTTGGTGACATTTCCTTCTATCTTTGCATCTTTTTACTTTGCCCTTTTTAAATATTTCCATGATATCAATTAAAATACACTAAATTTAGAAATGGCGGGTTGGTTGGGAGATTTGCCATCTCCTCTGATGGCTATTTTTACTTTGCTCTTTTTCAATATTTCCATGATATCGATTGAAATATACCAAATTTATAAATGGCGGTTTGGTCGGGGGATTTGCCATCTCTTCTGATGGCTATTTTTATTCTTTAGCTCATGGTCACTTCTGTTGTCTTTTTAAATGATATCTCTGCAGCGATTTGGCCATTTTTTAGTTTTATTTTTATTTTTCTTTATTTTCAATTGGTCACACTTCAAGATGTCAACCATGTCCATAACTATATAGTAAAACAGCTTAAAAATCTTTTTCACCAGAACCGAAAATGCTTGATGGCTGCATGTTTGTATTTGTACATGGTATTGGGGACATGGAGTTTACCATATCTGTTTAACTGTTGATCTTGGGTTGAATTTGCTTCTAATTTATTGGAATGAGGAACATGTTAATAAATCAAGTTTTCAAAATATATTTAGTAGCAAACCTCTTTAATTATATCAAAATTATTCTGCCATTTTTCCTGGGCTTTATACATGCATAAAATCTTGTAATATTGAAATTTCTTTTCTGAAACTGCTTAGTTGATTTTCACAAAAAATCTGTGATGTCCTTGTTTATCTTTTGGATAATATTTTTATTAGATTTGGAACTAAACTTTATAGACAAACTATTGGTATTCCGATGGGAACTAATTGTGCTCCTCTTGTTGCAGATTTGTTTCTTTTTTGTTATGAGAGAGATTTCATGATGTCTCTCTCACGTGAAAATCAGGCTGACATTATTGAGGCTTTTAATTCAACTTCAAGATACCTTGACGATTTACTAAATATTGACAATATTTACTTTGACCAAATGGTGGACTGGATATACCCTACAGAACTCCAATTAAATAGAGCAAATTCTTCCGATACCGAGGCACCTTTTTTGGATTTGAATCTATGATATCTTATGGTACAGTTTCCACCAAAATTTATGATAAACGGGACGATTTTGATTTTGATATAGTCAATTTCCCTTTTCTGGATGGCGATGTCCCCCGGCGTACCTCATATCGAGGGTTGAGCGCAAGACTATAGTAACATATTTTTGAAACCCTTGTTTAGGGGCAACTTGGACCCCTTTGTAAACAATGCAAATTTAGGTGCCATTGCTCATACGAGCAATGGCACCTAAATTTTCATTGTTTACAGAAAGAAATGTTGTAATCTTCATAACGCCTTCATGGTGAGGAGATTAGGTGTGGGGAAAAACAACCATCTGACTTACGCCAGTCTTGCGCTCAACCCTCGATATGGGGTATACATATCTCAACTTATAAGATTCGCCAGAGTTTCTTCAAATCTTAATGACTTTAACTACCGTAATAAAGCCGTTACTGCCAAACTCCTTAGACAGGGCTTTCGTTATTTTAAACTTCGTAAGGCGTTTTCGAAATTTTATCGCAGACACAGTGCCTTGTTAGAAAAATATAGCGTCAGTCTGAAAACACTTCTGCAACAAGGTATATCGGAACCCGAATTTTACGGTGACTTAGTGTACAGATTTAGAAAAAATTGTAGGTAAATCTAACTTTTCGGAGCAATTCAGAAAACTTATTAACCGTTATAAAAGAATTGGCTATAGCCTGGATATTATGCGGCAGACTGCATGCCTAGTTGTCAACCCAATCATTGTTGATGGCTATGCTTCACTCTTTAATTGCACGACGGCGGTTCGGGCCTCAGACTCAATGACGGCCTCTTCGTAAAACTTTAACCAGTGGGTTGGGGCTTGACGATATGTCTTTGGCTTGGCCCGCCGTGGTTCAACTATTGGTTTTCATTTACTCTGGCATACAGTAGAATTAGCCATGAGTACTCGTCTTTGTTTATTATAGTGATTAATTTGATTTTTATGTTTTCGCTTTGATGCATTGACTGAGTTGGGAGCCTTTATGCGAACCGAATTTTTATGTATTTATGTATTAAGAGTAGCATCGGGACCCAGAGTGAAGTTAGCTAGCTGTAAAAGTGCTTTAAACCCCCCGGTGGTTTGCTCTACCGACCGTTCTAAGGCGGTGGTTCCGGTGTTAGTTTTACTCCTTGTTGCTTTGTGGTTTATTCTACGATGCGATTTGTTGTATGTCTTTCCGTGAGTCATTTTGTTCTTGTGTTTTTCAGTCCTTTTAGTATTGCGATTACCTCGCTTGGGGAAGAGAGAGCTAATCTTAGTGCTTTTCGTACGTTTGTTCGGTTTGTGCTTGTTTAGATTTGTCGGTTTCCTCTTCCTCTTGGGGTCTGGGAAGGGCTGCGGTTTGTGATTGTGGCACTCCCTGGACTTTTCTCTTACCTTTTTTTCATGTGGAGCCTTCTGTTGAAGGGAAAGGTTTTGTTAAATGGTCAAATGCTTCTTTTCCCTGGCCTAGATAGATATACAGCTTATGGAATCTTTAAATGACATTCTTTGAATATGCATTGCCATTTTTTACCAAAATTCATATGGAGCATTCTGTTGAAGGGGATTTGAGACTGTTTTGCTCTGTTTATGAAGATGGTCACCGTGAGCATATATTGTAAAAATTGCCTAAAATTCTCCACAAACAATAAAACTTGGACTGGCTCCTGTCAAACTCATATGAATCCGCATAAAAATATGATTTATATTTTACAAAAATTCTATCTTTTGAAATGTCCTACTCGCTCTGATTTGGCTTATCAGTATGAGTGTCTGACTGGTAAGGGAGATGGTATGTGTAGAAAAATTGTCAAGGAGGGTTTTTTTTTTTGTTTTTACCTTTGTTAGATTAGAAAAGTAAAACTAATAGCATGGTGCCAGGATAAATAAAGCTTTAAGGTTGAATCTTTGTATAGAGTACATACATTCTTACATGTTTGTGTGGGGAAATGTTGAAAAAATAATTTTTCTCAAAAAGTATTAAAGACTGATGCTTGAAACGTACAATTCTTATATATATACAGGATGGTCGCCATGTCCATATTTGGTAAAAATATGCATAAAACTCCAGAACCAAGAAAGCTTTGAGTGTATTTTTATCTTGATATATAGCATAAGGGATGCAAGGTATGCCTAGTTTATTCGAATGGGGATCCTAGGTTGATCTTCGACCTTTAAACATTAAGTCAAATTTGCTTCCCTGTTCACATGTAAGGGGAGTGGGGGCGGGGGGTGGGGAGCATGGTGAAATGTTGACAAGTCAATGTCTCAAAATGTATTGGCCTAATGGTTAATATAATATATGATCGAAGTGTCGAACCACCTTTAGTTACAACCACAATGTTATCCCTTGGGACCTCTCTGCTCCTGCCATCTATAAGATGACGGAATTGAAAAAGATTATCCTCTGAACTATCGTCGATGCTAAGAATGTGCACAAGTACTGGTTAACCGCTTAGGGGACTAAGCCTGCCCAGGAAAAGTGTGTAGGTAAATTGACCGCCTCGACATGACCTCAGCCGTTAATCTACAAACCAACCAATATACACCAAATCAGCTTTAAAGCTTTATTGCTTCTAGAAAGAGATTTTAAGTAATATATAGCATAGCAGTCATCTTCGTCAACCGAATGTGATCATTTGAAAAAATAATCGTTTTTTTTTTTGAGCATTGGAGATGAGTTTAACCAACTGTGTTCTAATGGCAGAGTTGGCTGCAAATATATTCCATGGTGCTCTTTGCCCTTGGATACTAGGTGTTTAGGTGAGCAATACAGAGCCATCTTGGTCCTGTTTCTGTTTATGTAGGCTAAATCGTCTGGAGCTGTCGGGTCTCTCAGTTTGTTCTCAGACAAAATGCATTTCTGGACTTAAAGTAATGGTTTTCTTATTTTTTTTTTCAAGATCATTTGTTGTGGCATGCCTCCCGAATCTCAGCATGATGTCACAAATTATCATCCAAGGAAACTTTTCATGTGTACACTGTCTTTAAATACTTGGACACCTTAACTCCTTACCATACTGGTCCTAAAATTTTATTTACTTATTTATTTATTTATTTTTGTTTTGGAGTTATTTGGCACAGTCAACACTTGTGGTTATGTCGAGCTGTTTAGTTAACCTACTCATACTTTACCTAGGAGGGAGGCTTAGTTCTCTAAGCAGTTAACCAATATTTTCCGCACGCACTTTGACAGTAACTGATAATTGCCCATCTTGAGTCAGCGGAAGGGGTAGGGGTGGTGGTGAAGGGAATGTCAATAGAAACTATTTCAGTCTTCACAAAAATATGGCCGAGCTGGGATTCACATGACGAAAACCTCGGGGAGGCGGGGGGGGGGGGGGGGGGGGGGTGGAGGGGGGAGTTGGGTAACTTAGGGGTAATTTTGGTACGGGTGTGCGAGCCAGTATTTCAAAACCTACCCCATTCATATACCTGGCCTTCGAAAAAACGGACCCATTCATTCATATACTTGATCATCCAAAATGTTGACCTATTCATATACTGCCCTTTGATTTTTTGTACCCATTTTTTGCTGGTTATTACACAAATATCATAGTCAATTCATGTAATACCAAGAGGATAAGCAGCCTTGAAAAATCTCTGAGCGAAAAATATGTGCATATACCAGGATGTCAGAAAAATGGGGCCTTTCACATAGGAATCCAGAAAAATCGGGCCATTCATATACTTTTTGTTGAGAAAAAGGGGGGGGGGGGGTCAATCATATACCTGGCAGCGCTGAAAAAGGGGGCTATTCGGCACGCACATCCGTACTGTGCCATATATAGGAAGTTACCCTCCCCCTCCACCCCTCCACCCCCCGAGACGAAAACACGCCTATATAGTTTTGACCCCCTTCAACCCCACTTTTATACAGTAAAACTGGGGTTTACAGGGTATAAATTAATTTTCTTATTTCTGCTTTAAAACATAGATTGTGGGTACTCGTTAGAACCGCCTCTCGGTTCTAACAAGTACCCACAATCTTTTTTTTGAGCAGAAATATGAAAATTACCAGAATTTTTCATCTGAAAGTTTTCATTTTTTGGTGGTGAATTTCTCAATATATTTGAATAGGCATGTTTTCGTAATGAAACTCTAGACCTGCAGTCGGACGCGCTATTGGCAGCACTACAGAGCCCTGCATAAAATTTGAAAAAGTCCCACTTCACTACCAGTATGATGTGTTGAAAACTGTTTGATGAGTGGCAAACAATGTTTACACGGAGAAGACTATAACAAATGACATTACTACCCCTTGCCTTGCTGAATAAATTAAGATGCAACGCCTAATTTCCAGCCAATCAGATTACTTGATCCGGGTTTTTGATAGAAATTCACATATTTAATGACAAACAGTGCAGATCTACACTGTTTGCTAAGACAGGGCATGCCGTGTTCAGCAGGAGAAGGCTGAATATCAAACCAGACGAGTGAAATTGGAAATTAACCTACCAAAGAGAGAGAGAGAGAGAGAGAGAGAGAGAGAGAGAGCTGGAAGAATCGAGTAGGTATTAATGCGTTAAAACGCGATTTTCAGCATATAGACACTAAACCCAGTTTAGACTGAATAAACTCCCCAACACTATATATTGGAAGTCGATTTTCAATATCAGGTGTGTCAGACTATGTGATTTAGATATTCATACAGAAAAATGGCTAAATTATTTGTAAACAGTGGAGACCCTCATCAGACGCCATAGAATCTGGATCTGCACCGTTTGCGAGTTACCTTTTAGACTTCTTTAGAGCTACGGCTAAGAGGAACTGTGTTAACGCTATGAGCTGCAGCATCAGAAAACATACTTCGGGCCTGTGAGCCCAGCGAAGATTCAGATCAGCCTGCGCATTCGCGCAGTCTGATCAGAATCTTCACTGGGCACATTTTGGATAGAGGAAAATTTTCTTCGTGCGGACAACGAAGACGATCAGTCTGCGTGGATGCGGAATTAATCGTTCGGTTAATTTGAGATTTCGTTGGGCGCGTTTCGGCTCTTATGACGGGGGAAACGTCAACGTGGCGCATTTCAGACTGAAACCAGCCTGGTTTTATATGGCAGAGTTTATTCAGTCTAAAATGGGTAAAAATGTATGTACGAGACGGAACACGTCTGCAAGAGGAGAACGAATGTGCAAAAAATGGTTGATCTGGACTTTTGTCTATTTGAATATATGCTTAGGACCCTTTTCTCATGTTAAGGCTCTTTTATTTTTTACCTAAATTTTCTCTAAATATATCAAAAAGACTCCAAACTGTTACAAATTCATCAAGCATAGTTCATTTTTAGGTATTGTGCACCTTAAATGACCGTATAATTCTCAGTTTACTGTTTATTTTCTCAGTTATTCTACTTTAAGGTTGTCTTGGGTCCTAATGTATTTCAAGGATTCTAGACCAGGCCTCACAGAGCCTTAGTTTAAGTTACTAAAAACAAAACATAACCAAAACGTGATAATTCAGTTATACGTAACGATACCTCACAGAGTCAATGCAAAAATATGGGAATCCCATAAACACTCTCTGGGCTAATTCAGCAGACGACAAACAGATGTTTTGCTTACTTTTCAGGCGAATTGTCTCTTAAAGACTATTTTCTGGGGAGAATAGGAAAAATACTTCAAAATGTCGTCTGGTGAAAAATTTACTCAGCATGCTAAGCGTTCACGTGGGTCAGTATTCATTAATATCAAATACTGATAGTCAGGGTTCTCATTTCTCATATCTTGCAAAAAAAAAAAAACAACAAAAAAAAAAAAAAAAAAAAAAAAACAAAAAAAAAAAAACAAACAAAAAAAAAAAAAAAAAAAAAAAAAAAAAAAAATAACAAAAAAAAAAAAAATAACAACAACAACAAAAAAAAAAAAAAAAAAAAATACCATCCCTACATTCCGTATGAAATACAGCTGTTTTTTTTAAATATATAAAGCCTGGATATTGTATGATGCAAAACCACTGCAAAGCAATCCGAAGCAGTACTTGCATTTTGCGGCGAAGTGCATGCATTTTGCATGACACTGTTTTCGATGTTTGCCTAGCAACTCTTAAGTTATGTTATGTATATACTAAAGAGGTGCACATACTGAGGTAAAATGCACCAGACTCACGACTAATTCTTCTGTACAGTTGACGTCTAGATATAAATGAGCACTGAATGTTTAAAATTCTTGCCGCTGTTTTTAATGGCTTGTACTTTGTATGAACATTTTGGCCTGCGAAAATTACTTCGGCTTTTTGTGTTTGGTTTTCATAGATTCTTACTAGTGTAGTCCACAATAAATATTTCAAAATTGTGGACATAACTAAATTTGCAGAGAACTCTCTCAGCATGCATTTTAAAAACTTACATTAGTATAAAATTGTATTGTATATGAGTTAATATAATAGGAAAAAAACATCATATGCACGAATGCCCGAAAGGTTTCCGGTAAAATTTAAAATGTGTCATCCAGAATGATATTGTAAAGTTTCCAAAACAAGCGTTCCCTTTCAAGTTTATCGTAGCGGCCATATTGGATCAGAAGTCGGACATTTTGGGTGTCAATTCCTCCGAATATATTGTTGACACATTTTCCCTCCGTTAAGGGGAACAGAAACATTTGCAGGGGAGACAGCTCTGTTAAAATGTTCCTGCCGCTTTAAAAAAAAAAAGTTTTCAATTCAAAACGAAAAGCATTTGCTCAAAACAAAAGGTGATTATGGTTTCATTCTACACATGACATAAGGACCTTTTTCCCACGTTAAGCATCTTTTCAGAATCTCTGCAGTGTTTGGTCTCCGGTGGTTATAAAGAGGAATCTTCTAGATTTTTTTTTCAAAGCTAACCCTGTTATTATATCCGGTGCGCGATTCTCTCTGTACCTGATGACATGAACTGTTAAAATAGGGGTTCAGAGGAATCGACCCGTGCACTTTCAAGGGAGTCTTTTTTATATAAAAAATTGCCCCCTTCTGAAAAGGGGTCTACTCTAAAAGGAAAGAATTTGCTTTCGTCGGGAGCAAATTCTTTCCTTTTAGAGTAGACCCCTTTGAGAGCAAATCGTTTCCTTTTAGAATAGATCCCTTTTCAGAGGGGCTTTCACAAAACTTGTCTCCTTTGCACAAAAAAAAAGCAGAGACTATACCAATTAAATCACAAAAATTGTTTCCCTTCTACATTAAAAAAAAAAAAAAAAAAAAAAAGCAAAAAAAAAAGAAAAAAAAAAAAAGCAAAATACTATACTATGTGTACTTAAGTCCTCTCAAACTTTGAGCTGCTTTTCGATTTCTCCAGCAGTCCATCTATTGATAATTAGCGGTTTGAATATTTTTTCCGAATCTAATCTTTCGATATACTCCTTGATCTTGCCACGACTTTTAACGTACTTTTCACGCTCAGCATCTAAAACATCCTTCAGAGTGATAACTTTTTGCTTCACACCGGACTTCCGTAAACGTGCTTGTCGTCGTAACTCGTACCGTAATTGGTACGCTGCTTTTGACTTGTCGAAGAACGTGTCCGATCTTGTGTTTCTGTATGTAATTAGACCTTTAACGTGACCACTGGTGTCTGGGTTTAGTGCGGAACGTGTTGTTGGTCGAATAAACACTGCGCTTTGTTGGCGTCTTAACCATCTATTATCAGGACTTTCTCTGAAATGAACGGCAGACAAACTTCTTTTAGGAAGTGCTCTAAGACTTGACATTGTTTCACGACCATGTTCATATTTACAGTCACTCCCATTAGTATCAATATCCTTTATGGTTTTTATTTGATTAAAATTATCACGTGCTTTGTCATTTACTGAAAATGTTACCACAGGCTTTCTACCACGAGTGATTATTCCTTTCATTTTAGGCAACTGAACGTCTTCTTTCACAGTTGTATCCTCCTCATCTAAATCAGTGTAATATTTATTACGACTTTCCATCTTTGATTGATTAGTAATCCTGGCAGTGTCTGGTGGCGATGCATAACTCACTTGGGAGTCTTGTGTGGAAGCTACGCCGGGATGTCTATAATATTTTCCACTTTTCTGCCGGAATTTGTGAGCTTCATATCGTATAGATTTTCTTGCTGTTTTTTGTTCATTGTGTAGATCGTCTAGGATCATACTGCAGCGTATTTGAACGACACGATTTCTTCTGAAAGCGTCTCTTTCATTCTCACTCCAAAACATAACTGGTTTTCTAAAATTTCCGACATTTTCTTGCGACGTTGTGCCTTTCTCGCCCTGTTTTACTTCAGATGACATAATGTCCACTAATATGTCGTTAGATGAAAATCATATTCTGTTATTTTAGTAACATGTCAAGCATTTATTCACCAGTCACTTTGAAAACATATCTTTATGACAGGTTTCTTTTTCAAAAACTGCTACACGATATCTATCCTAAGTATTTGAACAGACAGGCATGAGCAAACAGTGTAGACCTTGATCAGACGCCGCGGAACGCGGCGTCTGATCAGGGTCTTCACTGTTTGCCACTTCTTCTGCATCTTTTAGACGTATTAACGGGTAGTAAAATGGAATTGTTCAAGTTTTAGGACAAATTTGGTAATAATTTAAGTCTTCCGAATATTTCGGCGAAATACGGTGATCTCTTAGATAAATCGATTTTGATAAACCAATTTGAGCCGGGGCAAAAGAAACATTCCCTTATATCATACATGTATAGGACCAATCAAGATCCGGGCATGCCTGCGTCTCCACTCTCTGTTCAGAATCTTTACTGTCCGTGAACGCAAAACATTGCTAAATCTTATAACGAACAATGAAGGCATTTATCAGTCGACGAGCATGTGCAGATTTTCTGGGTCCTTTGTACATCGTCTATGGAATTAGCACTTAGCACGCTATGGGTAAATTCAGCAGACGACAAATTGGTGACAATTTGTAATTTTTTTTCCAGGAACTAGCATTTGATATTTCATGCAAATTGTCTTCTAAGGAGATAAATCGCATGTAATGTCAAATTCTATTTCCTGGTAAAAGAATAAAAAAGAAGTTCAAAATGTCGTATGCTGAAATTTTTACCCATCATGCAAAGCGTGAGGTTTTCTTTTGCCACGGCTTATTATTATCACTGGGAGAATCGAATTTTTGAAAAAAGTATTATCCTTTTAATACCAAAACCGACATTTTACTTGTCTGATATAAAGCGTAAATTATAATAATTATACCTAATTTTTCGTTCCCTCAAATTCCTTCTTATGACACAATTTAATTGAATGTTCTTTTTTTCAGTGAATCAGTACTTTATGTAAATATTTTTTGTGAAGGTACGAAAAGTCCCCGAAGAATGTCCTTCGAAAATCGCTGTCCTCAAAATAGTAAAATTAGTCCGAACAAAATTAATCTGAACAAGTATGAGGTAACCTTTAAAGCACTGCAGCAGACGACATTTAAAAAAAAAAAAATATATATTATTTTTTTTACTGACAATTGATGTTGACATTTCATGTGAATCGTCTATAAAGTAGATGATTTACATGAAATGTCATGACTTGTTTTCTGTAAAAGAAAAAAAAAAAAAAAAAAAAAAAAAAGAAGAATGTCGTTTGCTACAAATTTTGCATGGCGCTTTCAGTGCAATTCGGTCTTTACTGTTACATTTGAGGAAGACCTGTTATGTATAAATATTACTTTTCAAATTCACAATTGTTAACACTTTGCATGCTGGGTAAAAAATTCAGCAGATTACATTTTGAAATATTTTTCTTTTCTTCCTAGACAATAGGATCTGACACTTCATGCAAATTGTCTCCTAGGGAGACAATTTGCATGAAATGTCAAATCCTATTTTCTAGGAAAAATAAGAAAAACATATTTCAAACTCTCGCCTGCTGAATTTGCCCATAACATGGTAAGTGTTAATCGTTATTTCGATCTGCTTTGCAAACAAGTATTCAAGATTCTTAAATTATAGGACATATTCCTGTCTTCGATTTCCCCTAAACATTTAACTGTTGTTTGCTAAATACACATAATTTATTTGATCGTTGTTTAATTTATTCAAACAGGGACAGTTTAACGATTTTCAAACTAAGGAACAGACGTTCAATTACTTGGCTGTATTTGGAAACGACTTACTATCTCATAAATCCACGCTTCAAAATTTTAATAGGGCTGAATATACGCGGTGGATTTTTCCGCATTTTTTTACAAGGGAGACAACTTTTGTGAGTTCATGTTTGCTTCATTGCTTACGAAGCACCTTCTGAATAGGGCTTTACACTAAAATAATGCGCAACGCACGTAAACGGCCCTTATGTAATTTGTAGATAATCAGGCCCAGATCAGCCTGCGCATAAGTGTAGGCTGAGTTTGGCCTTCGATGCCTGCCTGCAGAATCAATGGCTACTGTAGTATATGTCGACGAACAGAGAATGCCCAGTTCAGACTGCACAGATGCGCATGCTGATCTGGACATAAGCTGTCCGCATATGACATATGAACCCTTTTTACACATTGTGCATCAAATGAAAGAAGTTGCTCCAGGAAACTATTTGGTAAATACAATATGCTATATTTACCCTAGATAGAAAGACACCTTAAACCTTGTCCTGCTGGGCCCGGATATACACGGCCTTTGCAGTCTAAGAAGCCAACTGATCTGGTTCTGCACTGTTTGCCATGCGGTATGTGAATTTATATCAACCATCACGAAAACACGCCTATATAATTTTAACCCCCCTTAAACCCCACTTTTATATAGTAAAACTGGGGTTTACAGGGGTATACATTATTTTTCTTATTTCTGCTCAAAAACATAGATTGTGGGTACTCGGTAGAACCGCCTCACCGAGGCGGTTCTAACGAGTACCCACAATCTATGTTTTGAGCAGAAATATAAAAAAATATCAGAGTTTTCATTTATCTGAAAAGTTTCAGTTTTTTTGAGGTGAAAATGTCTATATATTTGAATAGGCGTGTTTTCGTAATGAATCTGGATCGGGTGGTCTGGTTGGCTGAAGGTTTGAGAGGGGTGTGGCGTGGCATCTTGGTTTAATCAGCGGGACAAGGGTTAACTCACAGTTGCTGTTATATTATGGCACCATATTTGAACTCGTTTGTGTTCAAGAATTTGCTGGCTTATCCACAAATTCAGGAAATAATATCTGATGGGAATGGTGATGGGGATTTTTTTCCCCCAAATTCCCTGTCATTCTGCAGATTTTTCCAAATTTCACTGCTGTTCTACAGAACCACTTGAGTGGTGCTCACCAAAGAGTTCTGTATTAAAATGTAATTTGGCAAAAAAAAAAAAAAAAAAAAAAAAAAAAAAAAAAAAAATAATAATCCCATGTCATCGCTGATGACCACTCTTCTGATTACAAAAATAACAATGGTTACCTTATTTACTGAACCTTGAAGTAGAAAAGTAGTCTGCATGATTTGGTCTTACTTCACTGAGAGAATAAAAAGAGTTATATGTTGTAAATATTGCCAAGATTATAAAATGACCATTTTTGCAGTGCTGATGACGTCATCGGCCCGTCAGCTACCCTGACGGGCCGATGACGGCCCGATATAGATTTACGTAGAATGCTGACTGGGCTTAACTTTGCTTAGCCTGTAACTTAAATAAAGTAGAAAATACCTCAAAGTGTGGCTAAAAGACTGTTGCAGACTCTGTCTATCTCTATAATACTGCCTTTTGCCCTTTCAGACATTCAAGGCAGGTGCAGACATTATATGGAGATGCCTATTTTGAATTGAGCACATGGAAATGAATACATTTTATGTTAATATATTCTGAGATAAGGTTTATAATTTAACCTTTAGTAGGCAGAAATCCTTAACGTCTTATTGAGCTTTTTCTGTAGTTCTAAAAAAAGTACACCAGTATATATGTTGTATGCAGAACTTGGGCGTAAACCTATTAATATCAGTATAAAAAACAGAATAATAGGAGTAGTATAGGGCGGCACTTGTGTCCCCAAAGTGCCGCCCTATACTACTGATAGGATACTGGCTTAATATTATCAACAGTAAAGACTATAAATTATCAAACCTGTTGTATAACATACTTCTACATGAATATAATGCAGGAATCTTTCAGCATAATGGATTCACTGTATAAGAGAAATACTCATTTCAGTTGGACGTATAGATCTCTTCATTAAAGTTAATGTTGAAAATACAAAATCATTGAAAGCACAAATTTCCAGAGCTCTGGTTGATTTACATATACAGGACTGGTTTTCTAAAATTGAATTGTCTTCTAAAGGAAAAAAAAAATTATTTAAGCAGGAACTAAGTTTTGAAAATTACTTAATAATCTAAGCAAGAAACATTATAGTTCACTACTGAAATTTAAACTGAGTAATCGCAGGCTTCCTGTTGAAACAGACCGTTGGGAAAACCTCCTATTAGATGAAAGGAAATGTAACTTATGCCCCGCCCCCCACTCCCCACCCCCCACGAAAAAAAAAAAAAAAAAAAAAAAAAAAAAAAAAAAAAAACGATATTGGAGATGAATTTCATTACCTTTTTGCATGCGATTACTTTCAATCAGATCGGAAACAGTTTTTAAAATCTTACATCTACAAGAAACCAAATGTTATGACGTTTAAAGAGCTCTTTTCTACCAAAGATACTCAACCACTTATCAATTTGGCTAAGTTTGTTGACATTATTATGAAGAAGTTTCCAGCGATGAATTAGGTTATATATATATGTATGTAATTTAGTAAGGGGTGAAGTGAGCCAGTTTGCATGTGGTAATGGTTCGACTCCTCTACCGGTTTCATATTTGTTCATGGCAGCCAGTTAACCTCCCGGTGAAAGAGTGTGAAGCTGGTGGAGGTGATAGAATATTGTTGTGTGTGAATTGTTTTTTTTTTTTTTTTTTCCCTACTTACTTAATGTGTGTACATGTACACGTGTACATACACACATGTATATGTGTGTATGTGCATGTGTATATGTGTTGACAGTATGTGATGTGTACAATGTTTATTTGTAAACTTGGTTACTTGCTTTGGTCATTATGTATTTTTTTTTTGTTTGCTTCTCTTACGCTTCCTGCGTGTGGCCTGAGAAGTAGTTAGATTAATAAAGTTCTGTTCTGTTCTGTTCCAGGAAATAATTTGCTCCTCGTGGGAGCAAAATTCTTTTTAACAATTTTGGCAGCGTTGCTTCCAGTGAAAGCGTATCAAGTCCCCTCAACCCATTCATGCCAAATTGACTCTTCTACCTTCACTCTTCGGACCGGTCCATTTCCAATATAAGGGGGTTCTGGACATTTTTTTTTAAAATATTATTACCACGTTTTATAGAAATTCATGTACTTAATACAAACAATGTAGACCCTGATCAGACGCCGCGTTCTGGGTCTACACTGTTTGCCAATGTCCCTTTTATGGGACAATAGGCTATAATCTGATCATGGGAACTAAATATAAGCAGACGACGTTATTAACGTCATAAGAAAAGGTGTCTTCGGGGTACATACGACTAGTAAAGATCAAGACCAGTAAGCGAAGCAGCACAACCGATAAAGACTGGCTATATACGAAGACAGTAAAATCCCGCTAGTAAGACCACTCGAAATCATTACGAAAACACTCCTATTCAAATATATTGAAAATTTCACCCCCCAAAAATTGAAAATTTTCAGATAAAAAAACACTTATATTTTTCATATTTCTGCTCAAAACATAGATTGTGGGTACTCGTTAGAACCGCCTCGGAGAGGCGGTTCTAACAAGTACCCACAATCTATGTTTTTGAGCAGAAATAAGAAAAATAATGTATACCCTGTAAACCCCAGTTTTACTATATAAAAGTGGGGTTTAAGGGGGTTAAAATTATATAGGCGTGTTTTCGTGATATAGAGCACTGCACTATTGTGCAGTTTTTACCAGTCTTCAATCATGTGAATGGTTTCTTATTTGATATTCTATATTCAATATTTAAGACCGTCCCGCTAATGAGTCCACTTTTAGGTAGTCCAATAAGTGATCTATATAGAGGAATTTTACTGCTTATTCTACAGGATCCAATGGTTGCTAGGGCCATGATCAGACTGTGCGATGTGCAGACTTAATGGTCTCAGCCTCCGCAGTTTGCATGTACCCCGATGGCACATTTCCCATTGTGTAGCTTTGTTTTAAATGAGAGTTTTTTTTTTCCCAGGAAAACAGGGTGGCCGTTTCCTCCGTGGGTGGGTGGGGGAGGGGGTAACTTCCTATGTATGGCATTGTACAGATGTGCGTGCCTTTTTCAGCGCTGCCAAATATATGATTAGCCCCCTTTTTTCAACAAAAATGTATATAACGGACTCGATTTTTCTTAATTGGTATGTGAAAGGCCCCACTTTTCTGACGTCCCCGTATATGCGTATATTTTTTCGCTCACAGATTTTTTGAATCGACTGCAATATCTGTCTACAACTAGCAATAAATGAGTATAAAAATCAAAGGGCAGTATATGAATAGGTCAACATTTTGGACGTTCAAGTATATGAATGGGTCCATTTTTTCAAAGGCCAGGTGTATGAATAGGGAAGGTTAAAAAATCTGGCTCGCACATCCGTACCACAATTACTCGCCTCCCCCGCGGAGGACGTTTCATTTGAATCATTTTCTATTTTCTGGGTAAAATAAGAAAAAAAAGATATTACAGGCGTTCTCTACTTGGTCTCAAGATGTGCGTGTGATTTGCATATAATCCTCATATTTCACCTTTTCACCTTGTGAACTTAGTTTTTGCCTCTGTAATATTTATAGGGAGGCAACTCCTTCAGTATTAACCCTTGTCCTGCTGAATAAATTAAGATGCCACCCTACTTCTTATTTTCAGCCAATCAGATTGCTTGATCTGAATTGTTGCTATAAATTCATATTTTTAATGGCAAACAGTGCAGATCCAGATCAGTTGGCTTCTGAAAAGCCAACTGATCTGGATCTACACTATTTGCAAAGACAGGGTATATCCGGGGTCAGCAGGACTAGGGTTAACGATCGTTCTGAAAATCTACAGGCGTTTTCTAAAGGGTTCGAAGATATATATATGCTTTAGATATAATCCTCGGACTATTGTTCCGCACTATTTTCATATTTTGCACTTAGGCATTCTTTTTTTTTTTTTTTTGAAAGGGTGAGGCTTGTTTATTATAGTTTTTTTTTATTATTTCCTCGTTCTAATTACTTTGGTAATAAAACGGTCTATTTTAGTGACTATTTTTTCTTAAATGTTCCGTTACTTTCCTTAAACTAGAACCTATTTTAGTGTAGGTGTCCTAGGTGGGATAGTCATATATATATAGCTTGCTGGGTAATACGGAAGCGTATACATCTGGGTAAAGCTTTCAGCAGACGACATTTTCAAATATTTTTTTCTTTTTTCCTCAAAATATGCTTCGGCATTTTCATGCAAATTAAAATAGCATCAATTTTCCGTCTGCTTAATTCGCCCAATGAGTGGTGAAGGCTAATGGATATATCGAGGGTTGAGCGCAAGACTATAGTAACTCAAACATATTTTTGAAACCCTTGTTTTGGGGCAACTTGGATCCCTTTGTAAACAATGCAAATTTAGGTGCCATTGCTCATATGAGCAATGGCACCTAAATTTTCATTGTTTACAGAAAGAAATGTTGTAATCTTCATAACGCCTTCATGGTGAGGAGATTAGGTTTGGGGAAAAACAACCATCTGACTTACGCCAGTCTTGCGCTCAACCCTCGATATATAACATGGTAGAAATGCCGCTTCTAGCAGGATGCATTTCAAGCACCTGTGCATACTATTCGATTCTGGATACGTTCAATGAACTCTTCCTTCTGGGAAGCACAATGGTCCGTTGTCTGTAAATAGTGGTGCAAATTTTACAAAATTTTATATATTCCATTTAATTGCAGACCAAATTTAAAATTTGTCTCTGTCAATGATATTTCTCATGTGCTATAGTGGAAAACTCAGAATTGATAAACTTATTTTTCTTTCGTTTATTTTACACAAAAATGAGGTCGCATGTGTTTAAGGGCAAATAAAATATAATAATAATAATAATAATAATAATAATAATAATAATAATAATAATAATAATAATAACAATGAAACATGCCTAACCATACTGAAAGAACCCCTTCTTTCTTGTGGCGTATCATCACGAAAACATACCGATATAATTTTGACCCCATTAAACCCCACTTTTAAAACTGGGGTTTACAGGGGTATACATTGTTTTTCTTATTTCTGAAAAATATCAGAGTTTTTTTATCTGAAAATTTTCAGTTTTTGGAGGTGAAATTTTCTATATATTTGAATAGGCGTGTTTTCGTAATGTTTGTCTCTTTCTTGTGGCGTATTTTATCAGGCTAAGGATAACTTACAATTTGAGAACAAATTTCAGACCAAATCTGGAAGTAAAATTATACTGTAAAGGCCAGAATTTAGCCAAATGCTGTAATGGAAGCCTACGGAAACGAAATTAGGCTACCAGTCCCTTTAATCTGGATTTTGTTATTGGAAAGTATTAATGTATGTTGAATATGTGTAGACCTTGATCATCAGCTGGGTCTACACTATTTGCCAAAATGCCACTTTGGGGACATCAGGCACGAATTGTTTAATGATTTAGGAACAACATCTGATGAGCGACTCGGAGTGGTCCGCAATGGTCATTTTCGTATATGCATGTTTTTAACCGTTATCACTCTTTGGGCTAATTCAGCAGATGACAAACTGATAACATAATATATTTTTAATGGTTCCCAGAAAATAGTATTTGACTGTTTAGGCAAACTGTCTTCGATTTGCATGAAATATTACAGCCTGTGTTCTGGGAACAATAAGAAAAAATATGTTGAAATGTCATCTGCTGAAATTTATATCCAGCATTCAGAGCGTTAATCGGTGCGAAGGTATCGTGTATCTTACGTCACCGGGGCGTCCAACTGATGTTGGCTTACAGTTGGGCAAGGCCTGCTATCCTCGTAACAGGTAAGTAGAGGGGGGTGGGGGTGGGGGTGTTCTTATTTCTTCTGTTTCTTCACTTTCATTCCTGTTCCTCTTTCTTTCCCCTCTCTTTCATCACTTCTACTATCTCATCTCTTTTCTCCCTTTCTCTGAGAGACGACACAAAATGACCCACAAGGGTTGACGTGTCGTTAAAACCAATACAATCAATCAATCAGAGCGGAAATCAATGAACACATATAGTGATATCAAAAGCAAATTTCGCGATTCTTTAGAATCGATTTTTACGAATTGAACCCAGGTAAAGGAAATTAAAATGTTTGAACAAATCTAATGATCGTAGCTTTTTTTTTATATTTTGACATCAGAGAACGGAATAAAGTAGCCAGAATGTTTGCTTAATTGTCAGTGATCGATAAAATTATGGTCCAGTCGTAAATTTAATGACATTAACGCTTAGCACTCTAGGTAAAAAACATGAGCAGACAGCATTCGGAAATATTTTTGAAATATCCCAGCAGGCACACAACGTTGAGACAACGTCGCGTCATGACGTCGCATCGACGTTGATGCAACGTTGTATATATGTCATGTGCCTGCTGGGATTTTGGAGACACTTTGCATGAGAAGTCAAATCCTGTTTTCTTGGGAAAATATCACCATGTGTCGTCTGCCTTATTTTCTCTGAAAAATAAACGCAAACCAGCATATCTGCTGCGTTTGTTGGCGCTTTAAGGATTAAACGTTTATACACGTACTTTCAAAACTCTGCATGCTGGGAAGAAATTCACAGACACTATTTTGAAAAAGTTTTCTTATTTTTCTTAGAAAAATGGCTTTGACAATTCAAGCAAAAACTGTCTCATTAGAAGGCAGTTTGCATGAAATGTCAAAGCCTATTTTATCAAAAAAAAAAAAAAAAAAAAAAAAAAAAATCAGCAATTTGTGTCTGCTGAGAGACTAAATACTGGAAAAAAGTTAACTGTGATACGGATGGACATCTAAGTGGTTTGTGGCCGTAAATGGTATAAATGTGTTCCTCCGACTTGTGTCTTCGGGACATATGCTATGAGCATGTGTATTCGCACAGTTTAATCAAGGGCTTTCGGTGAGGCTTGTATAGGGGGTGGGGATAGGGTAATCGATGTCCTGTATCCCTGGAAGTAAAAACCAGAAAACTATCCCATATTCCTTTAAATATTTCGTGCAATATCCCCATTATCAACTTTAATTATCCCTAAAATTACCAAACTTGGTTTCAAATATCCCATATCCCTTGAAGCAAAATGTCAAATATCCTATATCCCTTTAAGTAAAAGGGCAAATATCTCATATCTCTAAAACCCTTATACTAGCTTCTTTGTCAGCTTTCAAAATCATTACCCAGCGAGCACATGGCGTTTATACAACGTCGACTCAACGTCGATGCAACGTCATGACGTTGCATCGACGTTGAGGCGATGTTGTATAAATATCATGCGCCCACTGGGTAGATACTACGAAGGTTATAAATGGAGAGCGGGAGTTCTGGTTGCTATGGGCAACATGGGAAAAAGGCCATTATACCATATGCGAAGAGCGACGGCCCAGATTAGCATGTATATCCGTGCAGTCTGATCTGGACATTGTCTGTTCGTCGACATGTATACTACAGTATCCATTGATTCTGTAAGCGAGCAACGAAAGCACTGGTCAGCCTGCGTGAATGGGCAGGCTGATCAGAGCAAACGTTGTCCGCAAACTACATGAGGGCCCTTTTCATGCGGTGCGCATCGTATGAATTTGTATATATATCACATATGCTGGCATGTGCTTTAACCCTTAAAACGCCAATCATACTTCAGCAGACGACATTGTAAAATGTTCTGTTTCATTTTTTTTTTCAGAGAAAATAAGGCTTGCCATTCTATGCGAATTATCTGTAGACGATTCACATAAAATGGCAAACTTTTTTTCTATGAAAACATATTACAAAAAAGAAAAACAACAACACCAAAACAAAAACAAAAAAAAAAAAAAAAAAAACAACCAACTAGAATAGAATGTCGTCTGTTACAATTTGGCTTGGCGCTTGGGTCATATATCGAGACACTTATCTCATAAATCATGTTTGTACCGAAATATTAACAAAGCCTTTTATGTCTGAAACAAACAGTGTAGGTCATGACAAGACATCGTGTTCTGTGGAGTTTGATCTGGGTATACTTGCTCAGGCAAAAATTAAATTAGAATACCTTAACAATTTATCATACTTGAAAATGAAAATTTTACTAACTGATGTGTCTAAACTAATCCTGGATGAGCAGTATTAAACAATGCAGACCTTGATCAGATGCCTGATCTGGTTAATAGGGGTTGCTCTGGAATGTCTGCTCAATACTTAGGATAATTACCATGACCACAACGTCGCAGAAACGTCGTTACAACGTCGCTGCAACGTCACGGCGTTGCAGCCACGTTGTTACGACGTTGTTGCGACATTGTGTGTTTGCTGGGTTTACATAAGGAATCAAAGCACTGATAGCACTAGTGAGTCGACTGTCTCTGAGTGTAGTGGGAAAATGGTCCTGAACGGAGACTCAAGACTGTTTCATTTAACCCTTGACTTCCTGTCATTTAAGCAAACAGTGCAGACCCTGATCAGATGCGCGTTCTGCGGCGTCTGATTCGGGTCTGCACTATTTGCCAAAGTTCCAGTGCAGGTTTGACAGATACCCTATTTACACTTTAAATTACCGTTACCTGGATTTCATACAAACGCGCCATTTGATAATCACATGGACAACAACCTTAATAAAATTTTTGTATATGTATACTATGGGTTGATTGTAAACAATCTACCCAAAAGCGGCGTAATTATATACAAATCCGCAGATATCATTCGATTTACCCCTCTTGATTTACGGCCAATGGTTTACTTTCAGGGGAGACAACTCAGACAAGAATGTTTTTGCCTCCCTTCTGAAAAGGGCCCATTCTAAAAGAAAAGAATTTGCTCCCAGTGGGAGCAAATTCTTTTCTTTTAGAGTGGACCCATTTTCAGAAGGGGTTCAGTGTGATCAAACCGGAAGTCTCAAACCGGAAGTCACGTTATCTCTCTTGTTAAAATGGCGGAAAATCTGCCAGGTGTATCCAGTCCTGTAAACGTGTAGTGCTCAGAATCGGTCATTCTACTGTAATTTTTTTTTCTATCTTTACCCGAGGCAATGAATCTGTGGAACGCCGCCTGTCGCACATATCTTGAGCATATGTAACAGAAACGTGGGCACCCCGATACCGGGTATTGGATATTTATTTTTCCTTTCAGTTTTAACAGTACACATAGTAATACTGTGTCCTGAAATCCCGGACTGTTTCAACTGCTGAAGTCTGATATCACTCGAAATTATTGAAAACAGACATCAGGCCCCATGTTTACAAAACTTGTTTCATGCTCTATTCAGCTAAGCATGAAATTTGTCCTGCTAATAAATCTAAAAATTTCTATAAATTGCAAATTCTTTCTAGCTGATTAAAACTGAGCATTAAAATTTCTTTGCTAATAAATATGAAAATGCCAACTATTGCAGAGAAAATTCTGAGAAAAAAAGTTTTATAACCTGTGGGCCAGAAAAACATATAAACTAACTTATCAAAGACCATTAAGAAAGAAATATAAGGTCTCGAGTATAAAATAAAAGTAAACCACCAGTAAAACCACGGTGCGGCCAACCACAAACAGGTAAGACCAGGCACAAACCTTCTAGAAAAAAATTAAGACTTGGTCGTGTGGACCGAGACACCGACATGCAATCAATTCAGTGTTAACTGCTTCACGAAAACTTACCTATATAATTTTGACCCCCTTAAACCCCACTTTTATACTAAAACTGGGGTTTACCGAGGTATACATTATTTTTCTTATTTCTGCTCAAAAACATAGATTGTGGGTACTCGTTAGAACTGCCTGGGTGATGCGGTTCTAACGAGTACCCGTAATCTGTTTTGAGCAGAAAAATGAAAAATATCAGCATTTTTATTTAAAAACATTCAGTTTTTGGTGGTGAAATTTTCAGTATATTTGAATAGGCGAATATTCGTAAGTTAACTAGGCTAACTACTAAGCACGAAGCCTGAAACAAAAGCTGTAACGAGACTAGAGCTGATCTCTTGAACAAGCCCTCTTAATTGAGCTGGGGCATAGTATTTCCTGCAAGATTGCATGTGCACCCAGCGAAGACTTAGGTGAGCCTGTGCATCCGCACAGTCTGATGTCTTCGTAGGGGTATCTGTTGATTGCCAAGGATTCAAAGCGACTTCAGGCGTACAACGAGGACTGATCAGGTTATGCAGGCTAAATTCATTACGAAAAAACGCCTATTCAAATATACTGAAAATTTCACCACCACAAACTGAAATATTTCAGATAAAAACCTCTGATATTTTTCATATTTCTCTTCAAACCATAGATTGTGGGTACTCGTCAGAACCGCCTCGGCGATGCGGTTCTAACGAGCTCCCACAATCTATGTTTTTGAGCAGAAATAAGAAAAATGATGTATACGCCTGTAAACCCGTTTTACTAAATAAAAGTGGGACTTAAGGGGGTCAAAATTATATAGGTATATATGTTTTCGTGATGGTATTGTATAGAAAGCAAAGTATTACCATTAAAGCGATGCTGCGGAAATTTTAATGTAACATGTGGCGGTGAACCATCAGGGATATAGGGTCCTTGTGGCGATCATCCGCGATCTCTGAAATCTTTTTCTGGCAAAAAATTTGCTGTAAAACCTGCGACAACCGTGCCGCAACATGGCGGCTAATGCTGTTTTTTTTTTTTTTTTCAAAAGGAAGGAACTTATAATAGATGCAACAAATGTGAGACACGTAAGCACAAAACGCTGATAATATATTGGCAGCTTTATAGAAAACAACATGGCAAAATTGTAAAAGAACCGCCCTGGAACCGACAATGGTGTGTGTGTGTGTGTGTGTGTGTGGCGAGAGTGGGAGAGGATTGGAGCACTAAAACCCGTGTTATGTAACCATTTCAGCACCCCTATCCGCACAGTACTATGATAACAACACAACATGAGAACATGGCAAACTGAAGAAAGTTTAATAACATAATACCTTCATGTCCATGAACGCAATTACATGGTGAGGCAACCATGTCATAAAAGATTTCCCTCCCTTCTGAAATTGGGTCTACTCTAAAAGAAAAGAATTTGCTCCCTATGGGAGCAAATTCTTTTCTTGTAGAGTAGACACCAGCTTGGTATGCTGGAAAGAAGACACAAATGTTGCCTTTCTTGTAAATATGGCGGAGAATGTATCCAATATACATTGCATCCAGACCTCCTATAGAAATAACAAAATAACAAATAACAGTAGTATATCAAGTTCACTTAACTCTTAAAGCGCCGATCACATCTGCTGCAGACGGCATTATGATTTTTTTTATTCTTTTTTTTTTTTCAAAGAAAATATCTCGACATTTCATGTGAATCGTCTGCCAAGCAGACGATTCATATGAAATGTCAAGACCTACTTAATCATAATAATAATAATAATAATAATAAATAGAATGTCGTCTGCTGCAAATTTTGCCTGACGCAAAAAGAAATTAGGATAAAGAAAAATCAATATGTGAAAATTTATATTATACAAGCAAAATGTATATCACGGTCAAACTGGGACAGCGAAGGTCCAAGCCAAACTGACCAAATACTTAAGTCAATGCGGTAGCAACAATTTTCTTTTATATGTTTACGTCATTTCACTTTACTGAGCCCAGCGTGTATATAGTGATCTCAAGATCTGTATCTCCAAAAATGTCTCTCAACATCTCTTCCACTTTAGGCCATTGCAACAGATCTAGTCCACATCCTATTCTTGGCATACTAAGGTCCGTCACACCATTTCTTAGAATGTGCTGTTTCATTGATAGTAAACTGTCTCGTAGGGTGTCATATGTTGGTTTACCAGAATATTTTTCCTTTGTTATCAAATAGTAAACAAATCTTTGTCCTTTTTTCAGCACTGCCACGTCTCCGATTCCTTTACCTGTGGAAACAACGTATTTTCAAAATGTGGGTTGGTTGGTTTGGAGTTTACCGGCCCAGTCAATATTATTAAGGTCATGACAAGCCGGTCAGTTTACCTAACCGCATTTTAAGCGGTTTACCAATACGTGTGCACATTCTTTCGCTAGAAACTGGCAAATGCCCTTTTTGAATCAGCGAACGGGAATGACCACAGAAAATATTTCTCGATCAATCTCCACGAAAGAATGTTGCCGTACTCGGGAATAACTCTGAAAATTTATTTTACCATCCTTCCGAAAATGGGTCTTATAGAAAAGGAAGAAAAAACGCTCCCCTTTTTTTCCTTTTAGTAGTGACCACCTTTCCGAAGTGAAATTGTGTTCAAACAGGCAATCAAGAAGTCAAAAAATTGTAAATAAAAACTTGAAACGATATTACCCCGCCACTATGGTGTGCCGGGCAGATAACTGTCAAAAATTGACGAAATTTGCCAATGAGCTTTGGTGAAAATTCATTCACATTTACTCAAGTTATCGAACAGAAAAGAAAATACAGACGGACGGACGTATGACAGACGGACGGACACACGGACGACCATTGTGAAATCATAATACCCTTCCACTGCCGTGTGGTGGGATAAAAATGACGGAAGATCTAACAAGTGTATTCGTTTTCCTTCAGCTGTGGTAAGTTGTAATCCTACTATACGATTGATTAGCCCTTGTCATGTTGAATAAATTAAGATGCCACGCCCACTTCGAATTTTCTGCCAGAGTACTTGATCCAAGTTGTTCATACAAATTCAAATACTTAATGACAAACAGTGCAGATCCAGATCAGTTGGCTTTTTCATAAGCCAACTGATCTGGATCTACACTGTTTGCAAAGGCAGAGTACATCCGGTTTCAGCAGGACAAGCGTTAAGGTATGTAGAGAACACACACACACACACACACACACACACACACACACACACACACACATTTTAATAACAATGCCTCTTTAAATGCCGGAAACTGATTTACAGACTATATCTGCATCTGAGCAATCTGATCTGGACGTCGACATATTCTACAGCATCCACTGATTATGTAAGCGGACAAAGCAAATCCTGATAAGCACTGGTCAGGACCAGCCTTGTCTGCAAATTGCACAAGGGCCCTTTTCGTGCGTTGAATGACACTCGTAATAAGAAGAGTGGACTTTATTGCGTTGGTAGATTTTCCGCCATTTTTACAAAGGGTGATATGTTTTGTGATTTCCTATTTGTGTCTCGGTGCACCAAGCCACATCTGAAACGTATTTTAATATAAAGAAAGTGCTACCATGAGAGCATGGCTGAATGGGTTAATGCACGTCGTCCTTTCAGTTCTCTGTGTGTGTGTGGCAGCGGGGGGGGCGGGGGGGGGGGGGGGTGGGGGGGTCGGTCTGTGGGTGGGTGGGTTGGAGTGTGCGTTAATTGCTCTCATGTGTCGCTCCTTTAAGAAACTATTTATGATATTATTTATTTATAGGTTTGACTGGCAGAGAGGTGTGTACTAGGTTTGGCTGTGGACAAATGTTTTTCATGCGCTCAGAGACTGCTTATTGCGACACAAATTCTGCTGACCCAACATATAACTTAATATGGTTTGTGTCTGGGCTAAAACACTTACAATCTAAAGACAATTGCAGAGCTCATATTCTGAATTGTAAGATGGAAATCAGACTACTATTGACGTCACACTGTTTTGGTACCCTGAAAAATAGTCCTATCTAAAAATTGAGTGTACGGAGTAGATGTTGTAAACAGTGTAAGGTAAAAAAGACTGCTTTGTTCTATTTATTTCAGGCCACAGGAGGTTCCTGGAGGAGACAAATTCCAGATAGTAAAATATTCTGTAGGGAACTATTTGGCTGGGTGGAGTGCTACAACGAGTCGGTCGGTCATTCCAGTTTGTGACCCCGAACAGGAGGAATTTTTGGGATGTCATATGGCGGGCAATGTCATGTGTTTTCGAAGTGATGAAGAGGACATGATAATCCCAGGATCTGTTGCTGACTCAAGGGGCTGTCACATCCCACCGAAACCTGGATCTGATTTAGGCCCATGGAACTATAGCAGGTGAGACACTTTTGATTTCTTAGCATTGTAGTCTATGGAGAAATTAATAAGGGTGTGTAACCAGATGACCATTTCTTGAAAGATACGGAGATACGAAAATGGGTTAATCAAACTGATCCTACAAAACTTTATTTACTTGTCACCCTGCTCCAGGAAAATAACTCCTTTGACTGGGCAATGGCGCAACTCCATCACCTATTCAAGTTAAAATCTGTTTTCTCCCTGATCGGTCTTAACCCCTGTCCTGCTGAACCCGGATATATTCTGTCTTTGCAAACAGTGTAGATCCAGATCAGTTGTCTTCTGAAGAAGCCAACTGATCTGGATCTGCACTGTTTGTCATTTAGTGTTTGAATTTATATGAACAACTTGGATCAAGTAATCTGATTAGCTAAAAATTAGAAGTGGGCGTGGCATCTTAATTTATTCAGCATGACAAGGGTTAAAAAGAACAGCACCTACAAAATAAAGGCTTTGTTTACTTGTCACCTAGCTCCAGAACGTAGGAGTCACTAATAGATACATACGTCACTAACACATTTCTCCAAACAATTCCTTACAAACACAATGATATCTGACCTTTCAGACTCTTCAGCTTTATGACAGATGTTTAAGCGGAGTGGATGATGATGATGATGATGATGATGATGATGATTTGATGTTTTACGTCCCTTTCAACAGTGATTAAGTTATATCGAGATTATGGAAGGATGAAAAGAGGAGAGGATACACTTTCAGGGGAGGTAACTGTAAAATTGTTTTGCCTCCCTTCTCAAAAGTTATCAACTCTTTAAGGAATGATTTTGCTCCCAACGAATAAAAAGATTCTTGGTTTTTAGAGTAGACCCCTTTTAAGAAGGGGACAGGGCCGCAGTAAAGCAAACAGGAAGTGACAATAGTTGGCTCCCTTGTCAGAGATGGCAGAAAATCTACCACGTGATTCAGTCCCAAAACACAAACTAGAACTGGTATTTGTAAAATACTATGCTCCCAACACTACCTGACTTTAACACTGGTTGTCTCCAACACTGCTCGCCCATGACGGTAATAAAAGTACAAATATACGCGATTTCATTTTTATTAAAAGGGCAATAACTCTAAAACGGGAGAAAAACCGAAAAAAAAAAAATACAAAAAAATACGGGTTACCTATATTTTCATGAGGAATCCATACCTGAATTTTCAAAACATTACCATACATGGTTCTAAACTTATGCTATGCACATGAAAGCAACAAATGGCCAAAAACTGCAAAGGGCCATAACTCCAACAAAATTTCATTAAACTAGCTGAAACTTTAAGCAGGTGATCTCCTCCTCAGTTCAAATCAGTAAACCAAATATCAAGACTCTCGCTCAAATACTTTTTGAGATATCTTGCTAACGGGATTTCAATGTTATTTTAGTAAAAGGGCATAACTCTGAAATGGGAGATAATTCGGACAAGAAAAAAATAGGTCACCTAATTTATCATGAGGAATCCATATATGAAATTTCAAAACATTAACATACATGGTTCTAAACTTATGCTATGCATATGAAGGCAACAAATGGCCAAAAACTGCAAAGGGCCATTACTCCAACAAAATTTCATTAAATTGATTGAACATTTAATCAGGTGATCTCCTCCTCAGTACCAATCAATAAACCAAATATCAAGGCTCTAGCTCAAATACTTCTTGAGATATCTTGCTAACGAGATTTCAATGTTATTTTATTAAAAGGGCAATAACTCTAAAATGGGAGAAAATTCCGGTAAGAAAAAAAATAGGGGTCACCTATTTCTTCACGAGAAATCCATATATGAAATTTCAAAACATTAGCATACATAGTTCTAAACTTATGCTATGCACAGGGAAGCAATAAATGGCCAAAAATTGCAAAGTGCCATAACTCCAACAAACTTTCATTAAATTCGGTGAATAGGTGAAGTAAAATCAAACAGCAGTATTACTGTAACATGTTTCTGATATATTCCTTCTTCAGATAGCATACATAATAACAACATTCGTTGAAAATTTAATTAGGTGATCTCCCCCTCAGTCCCAATCAGTACACCAAATATCAAGACTCTAGCACAGATACTTTTTGAGATATCTTGCTAACGAGATTTCAATGACATTTTAGTAAAAGGGCAATAACTCTAAAATGGGAGATAATTCCGATAAGAAAAAAAAACGGGTCACCTATTTTTTCATGAGGAATCCATATATGAATTTTCAAAACATTAGCATACATGGTTCTAAACTTATGCTATGCACATGAAAGCAACAAGATAAAATAGCCAGAAATTGCAAAGGGCCATAACTCCACCAAATTTCATTCAACTGGCTAAAAATTTAATCAGGTGCTCTCCTCCTCAGTCACTATCAGTATACCAAATATCAAGACTCTAGCTCAAATACTTTTTGAGATATCTTGCTAACAAAATTTCAATGTTATTTTATTAAAAGAGCAAAAACTCTAAAATGGGAGATTCCGATAAGAAAAAAATACGGGTCACCTTTTTTTCATGAGGAATCCATATATGAATTTTCAAAACATTAGCATACATGGTTCTTAACTTATGCTATGCACATGAAAGCAACAAGATCAAATAGCCAGAAATTGCAAAGGGCTATAACTCCAAAAAAGTCATTAAACTGGCTGAAAATTTAACAAGTTGGTCTTCTCCTCAGTCCCAATCAGTATACCAAATATCAAGGCTCTAGCTCAAATACTTTTTGAGATATCTTGCTAACGAAATTTCAATGTTATTTTATTAAAAGGGCAATAACTCTAAAATGGAAGATAATTGAGATAAGACAAAAAAATAGGTCACCTATTTTTTCATGGGGAATACATATATGAAATTTCAAAACATTAGCATACATGGTTCCAAACTTATGCAATGCACATGAAAGCAAACAAATGGCCAAAAATTGCAAAGGGCCATAACTCCAACAAAATTTTATAAAAACTATTGCAAATTTAATCAGGTGATCTCCTCCTCAGCCCCATCAATATACCAAATATCAAGACTCTAGCTCAAATACTTTTTGAGATATCTTGCTAACGAGATTTCAATGTTATTTTATTAAAAGGGCAACTCTAAACGGGAGATAATTCGGATAAGAAAAATATGGGTCACCTATATTTTCATGAGGAATCCATATATAAAATTTCAAAACATTAGCATACCTGGTTCTAAAGTTATGCTATGCACCAGAAAGCGTGACGAACGAACGGACGAAAGAACGAACGCACGAACGAACAGACAAGCCAAAAGCAATATGCCCCCCCACCCCCCCCCCCCAATTTTTTTCAAAGTTGGGGGCATAATGAGGCGCAATGACAGAAAACGTACCTTTGGACATTTGCGCCCAGCGAAGATTCAAATCAGCCTGTGCATTTGCACAGTCTGATCAGAATCTTCCCATGGCACATTTTGGATAACCAAATATGAAAAGTTTCTTCATGCGGGTAACGAAGATTCTGATCAGACTGCGCGCATGCGCAGTCTGATCTGAGTCTTCGCTGGACGCACATGTTCTGAGGTACGTTGTCTGGCGTTGCGGTTCAAATATTCTTTACTCTTCTTACCTTGCACTTTAAGTTCGTTGACACTTGCAAATATTTTCTTGAACATCACAGCGATACCCTTTCCCATACGGAGGTCTCGACTTACACAATGTGCAAGGCTCTGAGACTCATCACAGGAGAACAAATCGCCGCTTTTATGAACCAGACGAAATCCCTGAAATATAAGTACCATAATAGCTCTAAGTATTGGGACAGATGGGCCTTTGCAAACAGAGTAGACCCAGATCAGACGCCGCAGAACGCGGCGTCTGATCAGGGTCTTCACTGTTTGTCATACATACAGCACTATTTCAGACACATCAAGATGTAGTAGAATGGACTAGTTCAATTTTAGGACAAGTATGGTAAGTAGATAAGGTGTCCCAATACTTAGGGTTATTACGGTCTCGGACCTATATATTGGGTCCAAGTTACGGTATATACAATTATTCAGGAGTACGGTTATACTTTCAAGGGAGACAATTCTGACAACTGTATAGATCTCTTTCCAGGACACGCCACAATCACAGAATACAGCCTACGACTGACACCAAGAGGAACAGCAAACAAACCATGGCAGACAGTACACAAGTCACTAACCAAAGACAAGCCAAGCAACAAGCTCCCTTTTCCCCAACAAGCTATCACAATGCTTGACACTATCCACTGAAAACAACAAGACAAGGAACAAGAAAAAAGCCCAGCAGCGAGTAGTCACAAGACCGCACAACAAGAGCTCCGCAAGCGTGGCAAGTAATAAGATGTAGCACATATACTGACTCCTGTACAATTCAGTGCTCCAGATGTAAACTGTAAGTGGTGTTAGCTGGAAACCAAATTTTCAAAGGGGCATAATGCTACTACTGTTGGTGGACTGTAACCTTGACTCCACATCATGGTCTATCAATTAACAAAGTTTCAGCTTGATTGGATGTAAACGATAGGAAGTTAGCCGGAAACAAAAAAACAAAACAACAACAACAAAAACCAAAAAAAAAAAAAAAAAAAAAAAAAACAGAAATTTTCAAAGGGCCATAACTCTCTTAATATTTGGTGTACTGTAACCTTGAAAAAATCTGCGCTGCTCAACACCATGGTCTAAGTATAAATCAGTTTTCATCTTGATTGATGTAAACTGTAGAAGGAGTTAGCCGGAAATGAAAAGTTTATGGAAATTTTTAATGGGGCACAACTCTGGTAATATTTGGTGTACTGTAACCTCGAAATAATATGCACTGCTCCACATCATAGCGTATTTACAGTTTCTGCTTGATCGGATGTAAATTATAGGAAGAGTTAGCCGGAAACGAAAAGTTTACCGAAATTTTCAAAGGGATATAACTCTGCTAATATTTGATGGACTGTAACCTCGAAACAATACGCGCTGCTCCACATCATGGTCTAACCTCTAAATCAAGTTTCAGCTTGATCTGATATAAACTGTAGGAGATGTTAGCCAGAAACGAAAGGTTTACCGACATTTTCAAAGGGGCAAAACTCTGCTAATATTTGGTGGACTATAACCCCGAAACAATATGCGCTGCTCGGATGTAAACTGTAGGAGGGGTTAGCCGGAAACGAAAAGTTTACAGAAATTTTCAAAGGGGCATAACTGCTAGTATTTGGTGGACTATAACCCCGAAACAATATGCGCTGCTCCAAATTATGGTCTAACTATAAACCAAGTTTCAGCCTGATCGGATGTAAACTGTAGGAGGAGTTAGCCGGAAACGAAAAAGTTTACGGACAGACGGACGCCAGACCCCGTAACATAATACGCCCCGTTTTTCAAACGGGTGTATATAAAACAAACACACGATCCACCGCCTTAGAACGGTCAGTTTTTATAAATTAATCAATTTCACTGGCATAATTAAACGACTGAATTTTAACTTCTGAACATACACATAATACATTTTAACTTCTTAACCCTTAAAGCGCCAAGCAAAATTTGTAGCAGACGACATTAATTTTTTTTTTTTTTTTTTTCAGAGAAAACAAGTCTTGACATTTCATGTGAATCGTCTGCCAAGCAGACGATTTACATGAAATGTCAAAGCTTGTTTTCTCTGAAAACTAAAAAAAAAAAAAAAAAAAAAAAAAAAAAAAAAAGAAAAATGAAAAAATGTCGTCTGCTGCAGTTGTGATTGGCGTTTTAAGGGTTAAGGTACACATACTTGAAAAGGTCAACGCTGCGGTTTAATACATACTACTTCTTACATTACTAGTTTTATGCGCCCTGTATTTTATATGTGTTTTGTTTTAGTTTTTAAATCAACCATAGTTTCTATATTTTATTCACTTGGTAGCTGCCATATGAAAGGACTCCTTAAATAAACGCTGCTCAAGACCGCATTGGCTGCCAGCTTTGGCCCCTTCTCCCGGGTTCGGGTAGAGAGGCATGTTGTTAGGACATTGGTTTCCGCCACATGCCTACCTGAACTCGGTGCTTAGTGTTTGTGATGCCACTCCGATGCGGCCATGTCCTGTCCTTTGGGTACTCAAACTGTGATCTGTAAGATTAGCAGTCATTATTTTAGATATTGTATTGAATTATTGTGTGTTTATATGTACATATGTATATTGTGCAGATGTTGTTTTAACTTGTATTGAGGGCAACATGGTAGAATAGTTGTTAAGTTAAATGTGTTTACCCTCAGTAAATAATGTATATAAATAAATAAATAAAAAACATTTTTTTTTGTAAATAGGAAGTATAAAATTGTCTCCCTTGTCAAAAATGTAGGAAATTTTCAAAGCGTACTGAGTGTAAATTTTGTAACAAATAACTTAGAGGTTATGCTATTGTGATGACAATAAGTGAAATAGCGATCCACATACAGTCGACTCTCTTTATCTCGAAGTCTAAGGGACTCTCTTAAATACTTCGAGATATCCGTACTTCGACATATCAGATTTACAAAATTGAAACAAAAAGAAATAATAAATAAATCAAACAACCTCATTTCAAAAATGAATATGTAATTTGACTCTTAAAAGAGATATATTGAAAATATTGTGGAAAAGAGGAGAAATTGCTCCTGATGAGCAATTTCTCCTCTTTTCCACAATATTTTGTTACCTGTTGTTAAGTTTGCATATTAAAACAAGGACCAGATTTTTACTTCGAGATAAACCGTTATTCGAGATAAGCGAGTTCGAGATAACGGGAGTCCACTGTATATACACAGTCGAACTTCAATGGCTCGACCATCTTTGGGACAATGAAATTTGTTCTAGACATGGGTAGTTCGAGCAACGGAGGGTTAATCACAGCGCCAGGCTAGGAGGCAAATGAGAATTATTTAGGGATGTATTTTCGATCTTCTATAAAATAATGGTATGTTACCCGTAAGGCCAATTAACGTTATAACATATAAACTTACCGTTGAAGATAATTTTTCTCTGTCGGTTCCAGTGGCCACTCCTTGTTGGTCATCTACAAGTCGAAGCTTTTTACTTGTTTCACTTTCGTTCAGTTCAGTGTCTGCCTGTAACTGAGCTTCTTTTTCTTGTTGAGCAGTTGTTTTCGTATCATCGATACCTATCTTCCATGATTCGGTCCTACCATCAGTATTGCTATACCCAGTGCCTTTGGGCTTTATACCTTCGTCATTTGTGGACTGGGCTATAATGATATGAGTGCACATTTTACTTAACCCATTTCAGATTGAAAAAACACTCCATACTATGTATTGGAAGAGTCTAATTTAGATTTTAGGTATGTCAGGCTATGTGATTTAGATATTCTTAGCAAAAATGGTTGACCTATTTGCAAACAGTGGAGACCCTGATCAGACGTCACGTTCTGCACTGTTTGCAAATTACCCTTTTAGGGGTCTCCAGACTACAATGGGTTAACCCGTTTATGCAGAGTGGACACTCCTACCTCGACTTTTTTTTACCTCATTTCCAACAAAAGGGTTGTCTATGTAGTTTTTATTACTACCACGCGTTTTTAAAATTCCTTTACTGAATGCAAACCGTGTAGACCCTGATCAGATGCCGCATTCGTCTGATCAGGGTCTACACTGTTTGCCAATGTCCCATTACGGGAATTTGTCTCCCTTCTCCCTTCTGAAAAGCGATCTTCTGTAAAAGGAAAGAGTTTTCTCCCCTTGATCTAAGTCCAACTTTGTTGTCCATTTACATAAGAATGGTTAGACTGGCTCCAGTCTCCAGTGACTAAATTTTTTTCTCATAATCCTGTTTGATAATCCACTAAGCTAAAACCAAAAAATATCATGACTATGAAGGCTGGTGTAGTGACCAGCCTTTATAGTCATGATATTACTTTGGTTTTATTTTAGTGGATTATTAAACAGATTATAAGAAAACTTATTTTGTCACTAGAGACTGCAGCCAGTCTAAAGAATGGTCTTCATCTTAAGTTAAGAGAAAGTGATACACTGTAAGGGGAGGTAAGTCTTACAAAATTATTTTGCCTCTTTCTGAAAAAGGGTCTATTCTAAAAGGAAAGCATCTGCTCCCAAAGGCAGCAAACTGGAAACTCTTTCCTTTTAGAGTAGTCTCCTTTCAGTAGGGACTTGGAATGCAGGTCAGCAAACGTGAAGTCAGAGAGTGGTCTCCTTTGAAGAATATGAAGGAAAATTTACGAAATGTATAAATTCCCCTTAAACGCACTGTCGGAAAATAAATGACATCACGAAAACATACCTATATAATTTTGTACCCCCCCACTTTAAACCCACTTTTATAAAGTAAAAATGGTGTTTACAGGGGTATACATTATTTTTTCTTATTTCTGCTCAAAACCATAGATTGTGGATACTCGTTTCAACCGCCTCGCCGAAGCGGTTCTTACGAGTACCCAAAATCTATGGGTTTTTTTTTTTATCTGAAAATTTTCATTTTTTGGTGGTAAAATTTTCAGTATATTTGAATAGGCATGTTTTCGTAATGAGGCTATTCTGATGATGATGATGATGATGATGATAAGGTGTTTTACATCCCTTTCAATATTATTTGTAATATCGAGACAATCAAAGGATTATAATGAAAAGCTCTGTGCAATGAAGTGTAGTACGTTGAGGCTATTCCGATGAGTACTGTCCCAGCGGACACACAACGATTCAAAGTTGATTCAACCTCTTGACGTTGAATCGACGTTGTTTCAACGCTGTGTGCCTGCTGGGGTATACGTTTGGAAGCAAAAAGTAAAATATAATATTTCAACGGGTCATAAAAAATTATCACTTTATCAAGATCTATTTTCAGACAATACTCTTTTGATCCATAGAGTAAACAGTGGGCGTTTATAATGATAATTAAATTTGAGCGGCGTACTGCACTTCCTATAAGATAGCATGGGCGCCCAGTGAAGACTAAGACCAGTCAGATCAGTCTTCCCTGTCCCCATGGAGACGATTTGGATCCTAGGCTACCCCGTTACGAAAACACGCCGATTGAAATATATTGAAAATTTCATCACCAAAAACTGAAAAAAAAATTTTAAGATAAAAATTCTGATATTTTTCATTTAACTGCTCAAAGCATAGATTGTGGGTACCCGTTAGAACCGCCTCGCCGAGGCGGTTCAAACGAGTACCCATAATCTATGTTTTGGAGCAGAAATAAGAAAAATAATGTATACCCCTGTAAACACCAGTTTTGCTATATAAAAGTGGAGTTTTAGGGGGGTCAAAATTATATAAGTATGAAGCGTGCCGCGCCAAGTCTGATCAGACGCTGCGCCAAGTCTGATCAGACTTAGTGGATGCGCAGACTGAGGTCAGTTCGCTGGGCACACTATGTTCTTGTAGAAAAAGCTGTGCTCTGGTTCAATTGTAATAGACGACACTCTAAAATACTTTTTTTTATTATCATTTACTCAAGAAAATAAGGGTTGTAGTTTTATCTGAACCGTCTGCCTCGATTCTTTTTTTTTTTTTTTTTTTGATATGAGCCCTTTCAAGAATATTTCTCTTATATCGAGCCGATCGTTCATCAAAGGTGGGCGAAAACCGGAGAACGCGGGGAAAAAACCCACCTGACCATCCGTAAGCAGAACTTGGCTTTCCCATTTGTGACCCGAGCAAGGCTCGAACAACAGCGGTGAGAAACCTAATGGATTAAGAGTCAACTCTCCTAGCCACTAGGCTATGGGGCCCGCCCTGCCTCGATTCAAAGGAAAAGTCAAACTGCATGGTCTCGGAACTAGAATGTCTGCTGTTGTGATCGGCGCTTTAACCTTTACCACTCTCTGGGCTAATTCAGCAGACGACAAACCGGTGGTATTTTTTTTATTTATCCCAGAAACCAGGATCTCACATTTCAAGCAAATTGTCTCCATCGGAGAAATCCTGATTTCTGGGAAAATAAGAAAAAAACATTTCAAAATGTCGTCTGCTCAAAATTTTACCCAGAGTGCTAAGCATTGAGAGTTTACAGGTACCATAGTAACTCCTACCCAGCTAGCATTCTACGTAAATCTACATCGGGCCGTCATCCCGATGACGGCCCGATATAGATTTACGTAGAATGCTGACTGGGTAAGTACTGGAACATACAGTCCTGGGTAAACAGTGTAAACCCAGATCAGACGCCATATAAGACAGCGGCTGATCAAGGTATACACTGTTTGATACTTATTAAGCAGTTTTTGAAAGGTGGTAAAACGGGCTTGATCAAATTTTTAAACTAAAGATTATATGTAACCCAATATTTAGATTAAATACTTCATTCCAGTGATAATAGCATTCCAGTGATAATAGTTCGTACCTAGCTTCTTGTAGAACATGTCTAACTTAGTCTGCTTTGCACCTTTCTGCTCTACTGCCTTGTCCATCTTCCTTTGTTCTCTTGTTCATTTAAATTGTCAGTCTGCAATGCAAACACTTACTGTATAAGCCAGTTCATGACAAGACCTACAATAATTGTGCGACCAGCGAAGACTTAGATTAGCCTGCGCATCCGCGCGATCTGATCCATTACGAAAACACACCTATTCAAATATATAGAAGATTTCACCTCCAAAAACTAAAAAATTTTCAGATAAAAGCCCCGATATTTTTCATATTTCTGCTCAAAACATAGATTGTGGGTACTCGTTAGAACCGCCTCGGCGAGGCGGTTCTAACGAGTACCCACAATATATGTTATTTAGCACAATAAGAAAAATAATGTATACCCCTGTAAACCTCAGTTTTACTATATAAAAGTGGGGTTGAAGGGGGTCAAATTTATATAGGCATGTTTTCGTGATGAGTCTTCGCGGATTGCACAGGCCTTCTACAGCATCCAGAGCGACAAATGAAAATCTCTGCCATACTGGGTGGATATACAGGCTGATCAGAGTCTTCGCTGGTCACACAAGTCATTGTATATATAGGTTTTGTCGTGCGCTGGCTCAGTTATTGCAGTTTGTTAACGGTACAGGGAACTAATTATTTTCCCATAGAGCGCCATAGTAATTCCACTCTTTTTGGTGGATAAAGTTCTTTTTCAGGGTATCTCTGGGCTTCTAAATTTTGTTTTAATTTCAAAGACCACGCTTAGCACATCAAAATAAATTGCGAAAAACACCACTGTCGCCAGCACTTTCTATTCTAGGACTTTTTGGAGGGAAATGTCGAAAACTGAAAATTTGAAATTTCACCACCTCTTCTTTTGGCCTCAGCAAAAACAAACAGAAAAATTTATTTTTTGGACAGAAACTTGATTTTTTTATTGTTTTGGAGTTTAACGACACGTCAACCCTTGTGGGTCATTTTGTGTCGTCTCCCAGAGAAAGAGAGAAAAGAGATAGCAGAGGGAATGAAAGAGAGGAACAGGGAAGAAAGAGGAACAGGAATGAAAGTGAAGAAACAGAAAAAATAAAAAACATTCCCCCTCTACCCTTACCTGCTACAAGGATAGCAGGCCTTGCCCAACTGTAAGCCAATTTCAGTTGGACGCCCAGGTGACATAAGATACACGACACCTTCGCACCACCCGACCACCCCGACATAAATTTGAACTTACACACAAAGACTTTATATTCAAACTAGAATAAGTTTTATCTTTATTACTAACCAATCACAGGTCGCCTTACATAAAATAAGTACCACGGGCTTTTTTTTGCACCAATTAGCAGTCCTGACACAATTTGTTCCCTGTGCCCTAAACTCCAAGGCCCAGTTGTTCAAAACGTCGTTAGCTGAACGAACTCGTTAGTGGTCAAAATGTTAACTGCTCTAGTAAGTACAATATCTAATTCACAGGTATTTTTGCTGAAAAAAAATGTGAGTAGCTTTTGCAAATGCAAAAGCTACTCACATTTTTTTTCAGCAAACATATTGGCATATACGCCATATTTAATGATCAAAGTTTTTAACGATATGTTAACTAACGACATCGTTAGTTTTGAACAACTGGGCCCAGAAATACAACTGCAATACTTTGCTCTAAACTTTAAAGAAGAGCCGTCTGAAGGAATGAACACAACGAATACACTTGATATATTTTCCGCCATTTTTACAAGGAAGACAAATCTGGTGTTTGCTTTCCTGCACACCATTCTGATAAGGGATCTACTACAAAAGGAAATAGTTTGCTCCCAAGGTAGCAAATTCTAGAAATTCTTACCTTTTAGAGCAGATCCCTTTTCAGAAGGGAAACAAAACAATTTTGAAACTTTTCGGAAAGAGTTACCTGACAGTGTATCGATTCCCCATAACACAAGAAAGGGACGCTTCTCATGTCTATAAAATTTTGACCCCCTTAAACCCTACTTTTATATCAGTAAAACTGGGGTTTACATGGGTGTACATTATTTTTCTTATTTCTGCTCAAAACATAGATTGTGGGTACTCGTTAGAACCGCCTCGCTGAGGCGGTTCTAATGAGTACCCACAATCTATGTTTTGAGCAGAAATATGAAAAATATCAGAGTTTTTTTTTTTATCTGAAAATTTTCAGGTTTTTGGAGGCAAAATTTTCTATATACTGGATTAGGCGTAATGTAATGTCGCGCTGAATGATCTGGGCCTTCGATGTCCATAAACAGAATCACTGGAGGCTTCAGATTACATAAATGGCTGGAGAAGCTACTGCTCAGACTGTACAGAATAATCAGGATAAACTACTATGCTCTTGACATCTTTCGGAAGGTCATTTTTTTGCTTGGCGCCGTTTACAGAAGAAGTTAATTTACATACTTATGTTTAATAGAAACGGCTGCAAATTATGTAAACACTGACATTTGCATGTTGGTTGCAGACCCAAGGGGGTTGGTACTGAGAAATTTGCTTTATACCTAGGCTAGGATTACTTTTTTGGGTTCAGAATTTTGGATTTTACTATGTTTTAGGGTATTGGCCATTTAATAGGTATTTTTAGGGGGTCACTTTCAAAACTGACATTTTTAGGGGTGGGAATCTATCAAAATTCAAAATTCTCGGTATTTTTTGGCACTAAAAGTGACCTATTGTTGGAAACTGTTTAAAGCACTTACATTACCAATGCAACCAGGAAAAATAAATGAAAACCATTTTTTTTTTATAAAAAGAAATCAGAGGAGGGGGGTGGGGGGGGGGGGGATAATTTTTTTTGTATGCTAATATATGCAGATATTTTTTTTGGGTATGGCCGATAATCCGGATATTTTTTGGGGGGTCTGGCTGATATACCGTTTTTTTTTTCTTTTTTTTTTTTAGTAGATGCTGGGGCCCAACATATGTAGCATGCAACCTTTCAGAGTACCCCCAATCCCACCACTGGGGGTTGCAGACAGGTTTTGACCAACTATATACATATGCAATACATCTGTTACATATTCGTATGTGTGACATACATGTATGCACATTCACACAGGTTGCCATACAATCAAACTTTAATATCTCTGTCATTTGAAAATCAATTTGCACGAAATAAACGGGTATCGTTAGCTATTGAAAACAGGACTGAAGTATAGAGAGTGAAGCGTTTCAAAATATACCTTGGATTACCTCACTTCCCTACGACAGCCAATTTGTCCCATCTCAAGAACATATAGAAGTTAGGCTCTCTGTCTCTCATTCTCTCTCTCACCGTGGCGTAGCGTAAGGGTAAAGTACAAAAAGTCAAATTCGTGGTTTTTCACATGCGTGGTCGTGGTTAGAAACAGGTTACAGTTAAGATTTTATCAATAGTTGCTTTTTTGAAACAAGTTCTACAGTTAAGACTTTATTTATAGTCGCTTTTTGAAACAGGTTTAGAAATAAAATAAACCTTTTAAAATAAAAAAAAAAATGCGTGTTTATTAAGGATAATACCAGCCTATACAATATTCTGTTGTATGAGCCTTGTAAAAATAGTCTTATAGACAGTGACAAGCCGAATAACACTGTATAAAGTAGCATATTTTGTACTATTAATTTTAGGCTTACTTGCTAAAGTATTATTTTAGACCAATAGCAAAGGTAACGTAAATTGTCCTCACATACCTGTTTTGGTCCCTTTACGATATGACCGTGGCTTGTGACACAGTATAAGGAAAAAGGTAACTCTTACACATACATAATTATAGCTACAAAATGTTGCGAGGGTTAGATCTCAATAAAGGTAACTCTTACTGTTAAGTATAACTGCTAAATCTTAACAGTAGAACAGATGAACAGAACAGATACTTTATTTTGCTCAGATCATACAAAGAATGATATAAGGAAAAAATTGCTACTCATGGCGATCCGTGTCAGGTAAGCTTACATTCATAAAATATATATAATTTGTATATACAGGACATTACGAAATACACTGAAAATTCTACCACCAAAAAATGGCGATTTTTCACATAAAAAATTCTGATATTTTTCATATTTCTGCTCAAAACATAGATTGTGGGTACTCGTTAGAACTGCCTCATCGAGGCGGTTCTAACGTGTACCCACAATCTATGTTTTTGAGCAGAAATAACAAAAATAATGTATACCTCTGTAAACCCCAGTTTTACTACATAAAAGTGGGGTTTAAGGGGGTCTAAATTATATAGGTATGTTTTCTTGACGAACAAATATAGGAGAAAATATAGGGAAAACAGAGGCAAAAAGAATCATATATTTATTTTTAGAAGTCTCACCGCGGCTCAGCACCGAGGTAGTATCGAAGAAATACAAACAGATGCATCATTGGAGAGGAGAAAAGAAGAATGAAATAAATACATAAATAAAAATGAGAGAAAGACAACAGATGCTTTCATCTGTAACTTGAAAACTTATACGGTTTGACAGATAACAATAACAAAATATGTGTGCCAGCTGATAGTTAATATACAAGGTTTGACATTATCTAACTTAAAATAAGAAGGTAAATCAATCAATCAATCAATCTATCAGTCAATCAATCAATCAATCAGGTACGGGAATCACCGGCCACTGCAGCAAGGTCCTTTTGGTAAAAATGAGAAAGAGAGGAAGAAAAAAAAAAGAAAACCGAGATACGAGCAAAGGCCACATTTTATCGTCTGTCACTGTCATGGCTTCCGAGACCAAATTAAATATCGGCCTCGAGGTTGTGGAATTCACTGACGCGGGTCTTAAGAACATAGAATCCCAGAATCGATTCAAAACATCCCGTAAAGAGTACATCCAAAACCACGATTTTTTTTATTAGTACTATTATTTCATTTGGTCAAAATTACTGCATTATTTCCGTACGATCTGTGCAATATTATCTGCTTATGTTAATGACAGATTACAAAAACCCAAAATTCGAGTTTGTTTTGATAGTTACGTTTTATGATCCTAGATTTTAATTTGATCATTTTAAACGCTTTTCCCATGTCTTTAATTTCCCTTCACTTTCTTAACTCTAACAAATGCTATATGAGATATACTCAAGATTTCTACGCCACAACCTTAGAGTTGGCAATGAGAATACCAAATCCACAACATACTTCCTCTATGGTCAGGCTAATCCTGGCGTATTGCTCCACAGTCTAGAGCCCCTACACCACGGACTACATTCATAAGATCGAGATGGTTCGACGCTGAGCAGCCAGGTACGTCACACATCACGAAAACATACCTATATAATGTTGACCCCCCTAAAACCCCTCTTTTATATAGTAAAACTGGGGTTTACATGGTTATACATTATTTTTCTTATTTCTGCTCAAAACCATAGATTGTGGGTACTCGTTAGAACCGCCTCGGCAGGGCGGTTCTAACGAGTACCCACAATCTATGGTTTTGAGCAGAAATATGAAAAATATCAGAGTTTTTTTTAGTTTTGGTGGTAAAATTTTCATTATATTTGAATAGGCATGTTTTCGTAATGGAAACGATATAGCAACACAAGCAGTGTGACCTCCACGCTTGAACATCTTGAATGGAAGTCTGTAGTAGCTCGGCGTGCCAAACACCAACTTACCATGCTTTTCAAAATTGTACATGGCCATACCAGCTACCAACTGCCTCACACCAACATCAAACAGGACCAGATCACAGCATTCACCACGAAAACAGGCCTATATAATTTTGACCCCCTTAAACCCCACTTTTATATAGTAAAACTGGGGTTTCCAGGGGTAAACATTATTTTTGTTTGTTTTTTGTTTCTGCTCAAAAACATAGATTTTGGGTACTCATTAGAACCGCCTCGTCGAGGCGGTTCTAACGAGTATCCAAAATCTATGTATTTGACCAGAAATATGAAAAATATCAGAGTTTTATCTGAAAATTTTCAGTTTTTGAAGGTAAAATTGTCTATATATTTGAATAGGAGTGTTTTCGTAATGCCTTGAAATTCCGACAAATGCCTACTTCCAGTGATTACTATAAGTTTACTTCCTTTCCGCGTACTGTTCAACACTGGAATTCTCTTTCAGCCAATGTGGCGGAAGCTCCTAGTTTGGTATCCGTCAAACTGGAGCTCTCCTCTGTGTCAGTTTAAACTATCAGGACCGGTCTTGTAAGCAGCACAAGTGAGGTTCTTAAGCTATGCTGGCCTGGACTTCGGGTGCCCTGGTGCCGTCACGGGAGTCAGGTTGGATAAGGACTGATGAGTGAATATGCAACGACCAAAACTACTCATTTGTTTCTGGTTTTCTATCAACTATATTTCTTTCTGCACTATCATGATCTCTCTTTCTCATGCAGCAAACCGCCGCACTAATAGTCGTGTGACGGCTGCGCGTACGATGTAGATGTAGAAGAACGTAGCGATGCAAAAAATCTCTGCTTATTTATTTATTTTAACTGTAGTTCGTTTAATGCATTATATGCACGAATATGTCTGTTTACCATTGTATAAGATGTCATCACGAAAACACGCCTATATAATTTTGACTCCCTCAAACCCCACTTTTATATAGTAAAACTGGGGTTTACAGGGGTATAAATTATCTTTCTTATTTCTTCTCAAAAACATAGATTGTGGGTACTCGTTAGAACCGTCTCGTCGAGGCGGTTCTAACGAGTACCCACAATCTATGTTTTGAGCAGAAATAGGAAAAATATGAGAGTTTTTCATCAGCAAATTTTCAGTTTTTGGAGATGAAATTTTATATTTGTATAGGCGTGTTTTCGTAATGACATATTTGTAAATGTTACATGTAATCTTTGTTTTCTGGTCGGTTTTCATTGTTTAAAATGCTAAATTAGGTATAGTTAAGCTCATATTATAGAGGGCCCTTGGTAGAGTAACGTTTTGAGCTAAAAGTATTACCCCCTCAAAATATTATATAAATAAAAAAATAGAAAAGAAAAATACATCAAAATAAAAGCCTTGCGCACAGCGACCTGCCCTATTTATCGCCACTCTATCTGCAGCTCATCAGACGACAAACTGATTATAGTTTTCTTATTTTCCCCAGAAAATAGGTTTTGACATTTCATGCAAATTGTCTTATAACAAGACAATTTGCATGAAATGTCAAAGCCTATTTTCTAGAAAAAAAAAAAAAAAATCAAAATGTTGTTTGCTAAAACTTTTTCTCAGCGTGCTATATAAATGCGAAATACAATTGCAATTCTTTTACCATTTCTAAAAGCCAGTTTATTATTTCAAACATAAAATTAATTATACGAATCAAGGACGCTATGATTAATGCGCGTTGCGCATTCATGCACAATAGCGCCTTTTTTTTATTCATGGCCCGATGAAACGAAAGAAAAATAATAAAAAAGATCAGTTCGTAAATGAACAAAGTCATTTTATATAAGAATAAAAATGTATGTTAAAGTTGCCCGGTTTCTTTAACACCACTTCAGCCCCCTCTTGAACAGGGTATCATTTCTATTTTTTATTCTTATTTTTGCACTCATTAGTGTTCATTTCTATTCTATAATTTTATAATTTCACGTTTGTATATGATCAAGAGTTTTCTTTTCTATTTTCTATTTTTATATTTGTACATGTATTCTTTCTTTATTACTTATATTCTGTACTTTATTATACACTATAACGAATGATTTATATGTTATAGTTCTGTTTTTAATTTTTTAACCTTTCATTTGCATTTGTCCATTTCCTTATTTATAAACAATGAGCTAACTGTTAGCACTCGAGCATCTGCTTGGCTTGGTATGGTACAACTGCACTCTGGATTATGTTTGTTTGCGCCGGATTTTTTTCTCTGTAGATTTAGATGATAAAATGATCCCCAGCGCCAGGAAATATACATTCGGACATGTGCAACCACAGAATCAGATCAGAGTTCGCATTCACACATTCCGATCAGAACCGTCACTGGACGCATTTTGGCTAGCCAAGGGTGCAAAGTGTTTTTCATGCGGACAACGAAGACTCTGAAGATACTACGGGATGCACAGGCTGAATCGAGGCTTACTTGGGCAAACATGTCAGAAGTTACATTTTCATATATTGAAACCACTGATGACTGTTAAATGAGGAACAATGTTAACATTGAAAAAACAACAACAACAAAACAACAACAACAAAAAACAAAACAAAACAAAAAACAAAACAAAAAAACAACAACAAAAAAAACAAAAACAAAAAAAACAAACAAACACAAAAAACAAACAAACAACAACAACAAAACAACAAGACAAAAACAAAACAAAACAACAACAACAACAAAAAAAAAAAAAACAAAAAAAAAAAAACAAAAACAAAAAAAAAAAACAACAAAAAAACAACAACATTATATTAGATACTGTAGGGGCATTCTCACGAGGTTTTAAATGTCCCCCCCCCACCCCCACCGAAAAAAAAAGGAAAAACAACAAACAAACGGAAAAAAAATGATACAGCTCTTTCCTTCTTATCTCTCTGCTTTTCCTTCTTTTACTGGTGACGTATCTAGCAGTCATTCAGTTTGGTCGTAATCTGAGTGTGCAGTCTGCAGTGAAGTGAACGGTACTGAGAGGTAGTCATTGAGGACCTTAGGGTATTTGGACAAACGCATTTCGCGTGACCTCATCTAAGTTATATAGGCAGTAAAGTTAATCTAAGTCACACAGAACACGGCATCTGGCCAGGGTCAACACTATTTGCCAGTCATCCACTGCACTGTTTACCACTAATCGAGAAATAAACCGATAGAAAAAAAGAAAAAAAAAAAAAAAACAAAAAAAAAAAAAAACAAAACAAAAAAAAACTGGACGTGTGGCGCCTGTGAAAGGTCTATCCGTACTTCACTATGGTGTAGTACGTTTTGTCTGGGCATTTGTGATGATTGAAACAGTTCCGCGATTTTCCGAAAATTTAAGAGGGTCACTGATAAAGCCTACACTAGCTAGTCTAGCACAGAAAACTAGACTCATCAGCCTTTTTTTTTTTTTTTTTTTTTTTTTTTTTTTGCATTTGTTTATTGCTCTAAAATGTCATTCCCGTTAGAATCTATTGTTCAAAATTTAGGACAAGTATGGTAAGAAGTTCAGGTTTCCCACATCACGAAAACGTACCTATATAATTTTGTTCCCTCAAACCCCACTTTTATATAGTAAAACTGGGGTTTACAGGGGTATACATTATTTTTCTTATTTCTGCTAAAAAACATAGATTGTGGGTACTCGTTAGAACCACCCCGACGAGGCGGTTCTAACGAGTACCTACAATCTATGTTTTAAGAAAAATATCAGAATTTTTATCTGAAAACTTTCAGTTTTTTGGTGGTGAAATTTTCAATATATTTGAACAGGCGTGTTTTCGTAATGAGTTTAAGGTAATAAGGAAAACCCTTATCACAAAAGCATACGAAAACGTACTTTCGATTATATGCACCCAGCAAAGATTCTGATCAGTCTGCGCATTCGCGCAGATTGATCAGAATCTTCACTGTGTGCATTTTAGATAGGCACGGATGCAAAGTTTCTTCGGCATGCGGTCAACGAAGATTGATCAGACTGCGTGGATGCAAAGACTGATTTGAGTCTTCGTTGAGCGTACACGTCAGAAGCTATGTTTTCTAACGTTGCGACGCATATGGTGCAAACAGTAATGTAATGTAAGAACCCATCATGAGTGTCCAGTGTGCAGGATAGGGAAATCTCACCGAGGGTTAGGAATTTCAACCAGGGACGAGGCTTGCCGAGTCCGTGGTTGAAATTCCTGCCCCGAGGGTGAGATTCTCCTATCCTGCATGGACATGCTCATGATGGATTCTTTTTCTCCCACCCTTAAGTGGATTGTTCTAGGACCAGCGTGGTCATGCGAGATTATAAGAATCTATCATGGGTGTGAGGGGCAGATAGAAAAATCGTCCCGAGGGTAACTGTCTGGCATCACGAGGCTTGCCGAGTGATGTCAGACAGTGATCGCGAGGGACGGATTTTTCTGTCTGTCCCTCACACCCATGACAGATTCTTCTTTTTTTTGGCATACCTTTCACTTCTGAAAATGGGTTTTTGATAATGCAATCACTTCTATTGTAGACGTCCTCGATATACCGTTACGTTTAGTGACAATACCGTTACGTTTAGTGACGTCATTACGTTCAGTGACGTCAACCTTAACGATGGCGTACTGTGGCGTCCTATACAACCAATGCATATCAAACACGAGAAAATTCTCGATTTTTATCTTTCCCACGGGATGGATAAGGGTGTGTGAGATAAAATTTGCTAGCACCGGTGTAATTTGCGGAAATCCTTATCCGGTATGTAAGAAACTTCTACCCCGAGGGTGAGATTTCCCTGCCCTGCATGGACTGGCTCATGATGGATTCTTTTTCTCCCACCTTTAAGTGGATTGTTCGTAGGACCAGCGTGGCCATGTGAGATATAAAAATCCATCCTTCGGGATCAGAGTCTGACATCACTCGGCAAGCCTCGTGATGCCAGACAGTAACCTCGGTACAGAAGCCTCGTGATGCCAGACAGTAACCCTCGGGACGGATTTTTCTATCTACTCCTCACAGACATGATAGATTCTTATATACTCTTTTTGTTTAATTCATCTATTACAAATATCTGATAAAAAAAACAAACAAACCCCCCCCCCCCCCCAAAAAAAAAACAAAAAACAAAAAAAAAACAAAAAAAAAAACAAACCCTCCCCCACAAAAAAAACCCTGTGCCCAATTGTTCAAAACTAACGATGTCGTAAGTTAACGTATCGTTAAAACTTTGATAGTTAAATATGGCATGTATGCTAATATTTTTGCTGAAAAAAATTTGAGTAGCTTTTGCATTTGCAAAAATACTTGTGAATTAGATATTGTACTTACTAGAACAGTTAACATTTTGACCACTAACGAGCTCGTTAAGCTAACGATGCTTTGAACAACTGGGCCCTGGAATGTTAGGTAAATTGACTTCATTTTGTGTCAAAGGCTGTGTTTCGTAATAGTGTTTTGTTCTGGGTACTTTTACATTTGAGCCGAATCGTAGCCTTTCCTGCAAGATTGCATGTGTACCCAGCGAAGAATCATATCAGACTGCGCATCCACGTCACGAAAACATGCCTATATAATTTTGACCCCCTTAAACCCCACTTTTATATAGTAAAACGGGTTTATAGGGGTATTCATTATTTTTCTTATTTCTGCTAAAAACATAGATCACGAAAACATGCCTATATAATTTTGCCCCCCCCCCTTAACTCCAACTTTTATATAGTAAAACTTGGGTTTATAGGGGTATATATTATTTTTCTTATTTCTGCTAAAACATAAATTGTGGGTACTCGTTAGAACCGCCTCGCCGAGGCGGTTCTAACGAGTACCTATAATCTATATTTTGAGCGGAAATATGAAAAATATCAGAGTTTTTTTTTATCTGAAAATTTTCAGTTTTTGGAGATGAATTTTTCTATATATTTGAATAGGCGTGTTTTCGTAATGACGTAATGCGAGTCTTCATAGGGCATTCTATGGGTAACCAAGGATCCATATCGTCACCAGGTGGGCAGAGAAGAATCTGGTCAGATGTGCGGGCGGGCAGCCTGATGTGAGTCTTCGCTGGGCGCACATGCAGTCTTGTAAATTGTTGATGTCTTGTCTTACTGCTGTCAGAAGGCATGTGATTAAATATTGCGACAAGGTTTATGAAAGATCAGGGTAGAATCTGTTTTGTTCCATCAAAAATTCGAATGAAGTTTTCAATAAACTAAAATCCTGAAATTTTCGTGCATTAAGTACGTTTACGTGTTATTTTCCCACGCTTTACACTGCACTACCTCTAAAAGAAAAAACTTAATGATTTAACCGAATGGACATTTCATACGGAATGTTCCCTCTATCTTGCATGTAACGGAAATAATGCTTTTTTCACCTCCGGAAAATATTGTAATTATACTTTATAGTCATGTCAAAAAGTGTGTGAAGATCTCATCCTTCTACTTGACAATATCTACGAGGTCGTGTCAATAAATAATCAGCCTATCCCATTTCCGATAAACCGAGACGGTCACGATTTTCATGCTTTGTTTCAATATATGTTTTATACATGGGTACAAAATTGCACGCGTATCGAGTCATTCTTTAATAAGATATTGAATGTCAAACATGGTTAGTGATGCAAAGGCATGCTTTTCATCTAAAATTGAGTACCGTGCTGTAATTCGGTACTTGTATTTAAAAGGTAAAACAGGCAAGGAAATACACGGCGAGTTAGCCGATGTTTATGGGTCTTCTGCACCATCTTATGCTCAGGTTAAATCCTGGGTAGGGGAATTCAAACGCGGTAGAACGTCTTTAGAAGATGAAGCCAGGTCTGGACGCCCACTGGATGCCACCGACGAAGAAATGTGTAAGAAAGTTTGGGATCTGGTATACTCTGATAGACGAATTTAGGTGGAAGAAATAGCGCAGGCATAAGGCATTTCACATAGTAGCGTTTCAACAATCTTACATGATCGTTTAGGTATGCGCAAGCTACAGTCCGTTGAGTCCCCAAATCCCTTAGCGATGAGCAAATGGCAACCAGAGCATCACTATGCAGCGCCTTGTTGAAGCGTTTTAGGTCAAAAGTCATATTTTGCGTCTGGTGACTGTGGATGAGACTTGGGTTGATTATTATGAGCCAGAGAATAAAGCTCAGAGTCGTCAGTGGGTAGGGCCTGGGTCCCCGAGGCCAAAGAAGTTCAAGACGCAACCATCTGCTGGCAAGGTGATGGCCACCGTATTTTGGGACGCAAAAAACGTTATCCAAGAGAAGTACAATAACTGGAGTGTACTGTGCAAACTTGTTAGACCAGCTGAGAACCGCCATTCGTGAAAACGCCGAGGTAAACTCTCTAAAGGTGTTTTGTTGCAACAGGACAACGCGAGAGTCCACACTTGCAAAGTTGCAATGGATGCTGTAGAGCGAAACGGGTATGAATTAATACCACATCCTGCCTATTCGCCTGACCTAGCTCCTAGCGACTTCTTCCTATTCCCAAACTTGAAAAAGGATATCCGTGAACTTCTTAACCGGTCTGATGAAGAAGTCGTGACGGCAGTTGAGGAGTGGGTCAATGGAAAGGACCCTGACTTTTTCTGTTCTGGGCTGATGACACTTGAACACCGTTGGTCTAAGTGCATCACACTAGAGAGCAATTACATCGAATAAGACGAGGCGGATCTCAACCGGAAATAAGTTAGGCTGGTTACTTATTGACTCATCCTCGTATATAAGATTTGGTACTAAGCTATTTAGACAAATTGTGTGTATTCCGACGGGTAGGAATTGCGCAGCATTGTGGCTGATGAAAGAGACTTCATGATGTCTCTTTCTGTAGAAAAAGAATCTGAAGGTTTTGAAGCTTTCAGTTTGACATCCAGAAATTTGGACGATTTATTAGATATTTACGATAAATAATTCGATGGTTTGATGAGTTAAATTTATCCTTCAGAGCTTCAATTAAATAAAGCAAATTCTTCTGAAACTGAAGCCTCGTTTTTGGATTTGCATTTGTCTATTTAAATGGGTTTATTACATATAAAATTTACGATAAACGCGATGATTTTGATTTTTCCTCACTAGGATGGGGATGTTCCTCATCGAGCATCTTACGGTGTTTATACGATCGCAAATAATTCGGTTCGCCAGAGTTTCTGGTCATCTTACTGATTCAACACTCGAAATAAATTATTAACTGTTAAACTTCTAAATCTGGGTTATCGATACCATACACTCGCAAAGCCTTTTCTAATTTTATAGATGTCATTTTCAAAATTCAATGTTGGATAAATCTTTTCTGGATCAAGGCTTATCGGAACCTGAATTTTATGGTGACAGTATATGAATTCAGAAAAAAGTATGCCTGCAATGATTTTAGCACTCATTTTCGTAAACTCATTCTTCGATATATAAAGATTGGGTACAACATAAATGTAATACGGCAAACTGCATGCATGGTAGTTAACCCAATCACAGTTAATAACTTTGCTTCCCTCTTTGGTTGTATGCCGGCGGGTGGGGCCTCAGACTCTATGACGGCTCCGACCTGAAGGCTTTTAAGTAAGTCGGCTAGTGCCTGATGCTCTGGCTCTGGTCGGGCCTCGGAGTCCTACTGTTGGTTTTCTTTTGCTTCAGCATTTCAGTTATTTCTTGCTGTCGAGACCTCATCGTTGTTTCATCTTTGTATTCGTTTGATTTTATGTTCTCGGAGATGTTGCACTGATGAGTTAGAACCCCCTCACGCGGACTGAACAAATGTCTTGTGTATAACACGGCAGAACTAAGGGCGAGGGTTGTGGCCACGTAAAATCGATTTAAGCCCTTCCCCCAACCCTGTTGATTCTTCCGCAGAACTTACTGTCAACCACTGAAAGCGGAAACACAGGTTAGAATCTAACGGTAAAGGTTAGACAAAAATCCGTATTGATTTGTACGAGGGTGAGTCAATAACTAACCAGCCTAACTTATTTCCGGTTGAGATCCACCTCTTCTTTTTCGATGTAATTGCCCTCTAGTGCGATGCACTTAGACCAACGGTGTTCAAGTGCCATCAGCCCAGAGCTGAAAAAGTCAGTGCTTTCCATTGACCCACTCCTCAACTGCCGTCACGCCTCCTTATCAGACCGGAAATGAAGTCCACGGATATCCTTTTTCAAGTTTGGGAATAGGAAGAAGCCGCTAGGAGTTAGGTCAGGCGAATAGGCAGGATGTGGTATTAATTCATACCAGTTCCGCCTCTACAGCATCCATTGCAACTTTGCAAATGTGGACTCTCGCGTTGTCCTGTTGCAGCACAACGTCTTAAGAGAGTTTACCTCGGCTTTTTTTACGGATAGCGGTTCTCAGCTGGTCTAACAAGTTTGCAGAGTACACTCCAGTTATTGTACTTCTCTTGGGTAAAAAGTTCAAAATAATAATGCCTTTTGCGTCCCAAAATACTGTGGCCATCCCCTTGCCAGCAGATGGTTGCGTCTTGAACTTCTTTGGCCTCGGGGACCCAGGCCCTACCCACTGACGACTCTGAGCTTTATTCTCTGGCTCATAATAATGAACCCAAGTCTCATCTACAGTCACCCGACGCAAAAAAAAATCATCTTTTGACCTAAAACGCTTCAACAAGGCGCTGCATACTGATGCACTGGTTGCCATTTGCTAGTCGCTAAGGGATTTGGGGACCCAACGGGCTGTTAGCTTGCGCATACCTAAACGATCATGTAAGATTGTTGAAAGCTACCATGTGAAATGCCTAATGCCTGCACTATTTCTTCCACCTAAATTCGCCTATCAGAGTATACCAGATCCCGAACTTTCTTACACATTTCTTCATCGATGGCATCCAGTAGGCGTCCAGACCTGGCTTCATCTTCTAAAGACGTTCTGCCGCGTTTGAATTCCCCTACCCAGAATTTAACCTGAGCAAAAGATGGTGCAGAAGACCCATAAACATCGGCTAATTTGCCGTGTATTTCCTTGCCTGTTTACAATGTACCTTTTAAATACAAGCACGGTACTCAACTTTAGATGAAAAGCATGCCTTTGCATCACTTGCCATGTTTGACATTCAATATCTTATTAAAGAATGACCCGATACGCGTGCAATTATGTACCCATGTATAAAACATATATTGAAACAAAGCATGAAAATCGTGACCGTTGCGGTCCATCGGAAATGGGATAGGCTGGTTATTTATTGACACGCCCTCGTACCTGTATATTCTAAAGGCAAACTTGTAATGTTGGTCTAAGAAAAAAATAACCGCTATTCATGTTGGCGGGATTGAGTATGGTCAGCGGAGGAGTCTTTTCTCTGCGCTTTAGGGGCATATCGAGAGTTGAGCGCAAGACTATGGTAACTCAAACATATTTTTGAAACCCTTGTTTAGGGGCAACTTGAATCCCTTTGTAAACAATGCAAATTTAGGTGCCATTGCTCATATGAGCAATGGCACCTAAATTTTCATTGTTTACAGAAAGAAACGTTGTAATCTTCATAACGCCTTCATGGGGAGGAGATTAGGTTTGGGGAAAAACAACCATCTGACTTACGCTAGTCTTGCGCTCAACCGTCGATATGTAGACAGCGAAGGCCTAGATCAATGCCTAGATCAGACTGCGTATCCACAGTCTGATCCTCATCAGGGCCTATGCTTTCCACTTACACAACCATTATAGCCATTGGGTATTCGAAAATGCTTGGCTGATCTGGATCTTCACTATACATACACACACACACACACACACACACTGGGGTGCACCACAAGTTTAGGTGTATTCGGGGCAAATGCGGACGGCAAAAGCCCTGATCAGTGTCCGCATTTCCGCAGTCTGATGAACCTTAGCTGCACTAACCCTTGTCATGCTGAATAAATTCCACACCCACTTTTAACTGTCAGCAGTTATATTACTTGATCCTGGTCGTTTATACAAATTCACATACTGAATTACAAACAGAGCGACTCCAGATCAGGTTGCTTCTAAGAGCTCCACTGTTTTCAAAGTTGGGCATATCCGGGTTCAACAGGACAAGGGTTTAATGAAAATATATATACAATACAGCAATACAGTTTTGTTAGCTGGTGTATGGAATTTTAGTGTCCTCATATGTCACCACATTTACTATTATGTCCCGACATTTACCGTTCTAATATGTACCCATGTATCATTTACTGTTCCCATATTTGTTCCCGACATTTATTGTTTTCACGTTCCGACATTTACTGCTCTCATATGTCCCGACATTCACTGTTCTCATATGTTCCGACATTTACTGTTCTCATATATCCTGACATTTACTGTTCCTATATGATGCGACATTTATTGGTATCATATATCCCGACATTAACTGTTCTCATATATCCCGGCATTTACTGTGTCCATATATCCCGACATTTACTGTTCTCATATGCGCAGACATTTGCTGTTCTCATATGTCCCGACATTTAGTGTTCTCATATGTCCCGACATTTACTGTTCCCATATGGCCGGACATGTATTGTTCCCATATATCCCGACATTTATTGTTCTCGTATGTCCGATATTTACTGTTCTAATGTGTCCCGACATTTTCTGTTCTTATGTCCCGACATTAACTGTTCTCGTAGGTCCCGACATTTTCTATTCTCATATATCCTGAAATTGACTGTTCCCATATATCCCAACATTTTCTGTTCTCATGTATCCCGACTTTTACTGTTCTCATATGTCCCAACATTTACTGTTCTCATATATCCCGACATTTACTGTTCCCATATATTCCAACATTTGCTGTTCTCATCTATCCAGGTGTTTACTGTTCCCATATGTCCAGACATTTACTGTTCTCAAATTCCCCGGCATTTACTGTTCCCATATATCTGACATTTACTTTTCTCAAATTCCCGGCATTTACTGTTCCCATATGTCCCGACATTTAATGTTCTCATATGTTCAGACATTTGTTGCTCTCATATGTCCGACATTTACTGTTATCATATATCCAGACATTTACTGCTCCGATCTGTCCTGACATTTACTGTTTCAAAATGTCCAGAGATTTACCATTCTCATATGTCCAGACAGTATCTATGCGCATTTCCTAACATTTACTGTTGCTATATATCTGTCTGTTTCTGTTCTTATATGTGCCGATATTTAATATTCTCATATCCCGATATTTAATGTTGCCATATGTCCGATATTTACTGTTCCAATATGTCCCGAAATTTACTGTTTCCATATATCGCAACATTTGGTGTTGCGACATGTCCGACAGTTACTGTTCTAATATGTCCCGACATTCACTGTTCCCATACGTCCCGACATTTACTGTTCTCATATGTCCCGACATTTACTGTTCTCATATGTCCCGACATTTACTGTTCTCATATGTCCCATCATTTACTGTTCTCATATGTCCCGACTTTTACTGTTCTCGTAATATGATGCTCCATTTGGGAAGATGGCTCTTATGTCACATGCGAATAGCGGAGTTCTGATCAGCATGCACATCCATGGAGTCTAATCTGAGCATTCTCAGTCGACATGCACTGCAGTATCCATTGATTCTGTATGCGGCCAACGAAGGTCAAAATCAGCCTAAGCAAACGCAGAGGCTGATCTGGGCGTGCATTGTGCGCAGATTCCATAAGAACCCTTTTTATGCGTTGTACATCTTATGTAAGGGTAAGCAGGAGATCTGTTGTTCGATTACCGATTTCTGATTAGTTATACCATTTCCTGCACTGTGTGTGTATTTTTTTATTTGCCGTTTATATATACCGAAAGCTGATAAGCCACACATTCAACACCACATGCTTTTTTATGCATACATGTATACGTGTATATAAAATGATAGAAAAATACTCCTTTTTATTTGGTCCCCTGAACTACCCTAAAATTTTAACAAGTCTATTTGACATCTGACAATGTTTTTAAAGTGCTTGTTGAATGACAAACAATTTAGAACCCTCGTTTAGAGCAATTTGATCTGGGACTACACTGTTTGTGCGGTCATTTTCCAAGTGTCCGAATATGCAGGGCAAAGACAATACGTACCTTAATGGCCTCTACAACTTCGATCATATAACCATAAAAGCTAAATTGGGATAATTTGGGGATATATTTTCAACTACTATAAAATAATGGTATGTTTAGTGTACTCATTAGGATCGCCTCGATGAGGCGATCCTAATGGGTACATACAACATACATTTTTCATGATATAATAAGAAAATGTTCTTAACCTCTCGTTAAATACATGTATTTGGTTTCTTGAGCTCTCGGGACTCCAAACGGGTTAAAATTAGCCACAGTAAACGAGCCATCGGTGTTACAGTCATTGCAGTTTTACTGTAATTTGTTTCTTTGATTTCACACTTTTACACTTCCGGGCTATGCTAAGCTATTTGTGCTCATCACGAAAACATGCCTATATAATTTTGACCCCCTTAAACCCACTTTTATGAAGTAAAACAGGGGTTTACAGGAGTATACATATTTTTTAATTATTTCTGCTCAAAAACGTAGATTGTGGGTACTCGTTAGAACCGCCTCGTCGAGGAGGTTCTAACGAGTTCCCACAATTTATGCTTTGAGCAGAAATACGAAAAATATCAGAATCTTTTACTTGTCACTACTTTTTGTTAAAATAGAAGCGCCTTATCTGAAGCTATGCGGTAATGTTACGGTGAGTAAGGTCTTTCTTTGAGGTGGTCTTTATTTACGAGGGTGAGTCAATAAAAAACCAGCCTAACTTATTTCTGGGTGAGATCGATCTCTTCTTTTTCGATGTAATTGCCCTCTAGAGTGATGCACTTGGACCAACGGTGTTCCAGTGCCATCAGCCCAGAACTGAAGAAGCCAGGGTCCTTGTCTCCGACCCACTTCTCAACTGCCGCCACGACTTCTTCGTTGGACCGAAAATGACGAACACGGATATCCTTTTTCAAGTTTGGGAATAGGAAATAGTCACTAGGAGCTAAGTCCGGAGAATAGGCGGGGCGCGGTATTAGCTCGTATCCATTCCACTCAACAGCATCCATTGCAATTTTGCAAGTGTAGACTCTCGCATTGTCCTGTTGGAGCAGAATCCCTTTGGAGAGTTTACCTCGACGTTTTTCATGGATCGCAGTTCTCAGTTGGTCGAGCAAATTTGCATAATACGCACCTGTTATTGTACGTTTCTGTGCTAGAAAGTCCAACATAATAACGCCTTGTGCGTCCCAAACTACAGTTGCCATCACCTTGCCAGTAGAGGGTTGCGTTTTGAACTTTTTTGGCCTCGGAGACCCCGGCCCTACCCACTGGCAACTTTGACCTTTATTCTCTGGCTCTTAATAATGGATCCGGGTCTCATATACAGTTACCAGACGTGAAAGGAAATTATCTTCCTTTGATCTAAACCGCTTCAACAATGCGCTGCATACTGATGCTCTGGTTGACATTTGCTCGTCGCTATGGGATTTTGGGACCCAATGGGCTGTTAGCTTGCGCATACCCAAGCGATCATGTAAAATTGTTGAAACGCTACCATGTGAAATGTGTAATGCATTCGCTATTTCTTCTACCTTAATACGCCTATCAGAGTACACTAGATCCCGTACTTTGTTACACATTTCTTCATCGGTAGCATCTGATGGGCGTCCAGACCTGGATTCGTCTTCTAAAGACGTTCTACCGCGTTTGAATTCCCCAACCCGGAATTTAACTTGTGCATACGATGATGCAGAAGACCCATAAACATTGATCAACTCGCAATGTATTTCCTGACCTGTTTTCCCTTTCAAATACAAGAACCGAATTACAGCACGGTTCTCAACTTTTGGCGAAAAGCTTGCTTTTGCATCGCTAGCCATGTTTGACATTCAATATCTTATGAGTGAATGACACGGTAAGGATGCAATTTTGCCCTCAGGCCTAAAACATGTATTGAAACAAGGCCGGCCTCGGTGGCTCAGTTGGATGCGCTGTCCGACTGGAGACCAGGAGGTCGCGGGTTCAACCTCCGCCGAGATCGGCAACATTCTTTCGTGGAGATTGATCATGAAATATTTTCTACGGTCATTCTCTCCCTTCCGCTGATTCAAGAAGGGCAGTTGTCAGTTTCTGGCGAAAGAATGTGCACAATACTGGTTAACCGCTTAGAGGACTAAGCCTGCCCAGTAAACGTGTTGTTAGGTAAGCTGACCGCGCTCGACATGACCCCACTGGGTTGACTGGGCCGTAAAACCTCAATACAAATGAAACAAGGCGTGAAAATTGTGGGTGTCTCGGTCAGTTGGTAATGGGATAGGCTGGTTACTTATTGACTTGCCCTTATATATCGCATTCGTTATTCTGGGCTGCGGACACGAACTATTGCAAACTTTTCGCTCATATCACGAAAACATGCCTATATAATTTTGACCCCCTGAAACCCCACTTTTGTATAGTAAATCTGGGATTTACAGGGGTATACATTATTTTTCTCACTTCTGCTAAAAACATAGATTGTAAGTACTCGGAGAGGAGGTTCTAACGAATACACACAATCTATGTTTTGAGCAGAAATATGAAAAATGTCAGAGTTTTTTATCTGAAAATTTTAGTTTTTAGACGTAAAATTTTCTACATATTTGAATAAGCGTGTTTTCATAATGAGTTGTGTGGGTGGTAACGAGTATCCGCGAACTATACTTTGGGCTGGCTTTCTGTGCAACCGAAGTGGCGGCATGTGCGAATAAAATTATATATGCCTGTATGTAATAAATACAAGTAAAATATTTCCCTGTTTTGACAACCTTTATTCGATCCTGTATAAAACTGACAAAAATTGATATAATTTGATTTAACATCAACTATCTTCAAAGAGAATGACGGCTGCATTCTACTCTACTTTCAACGTCTTTTAACGTCTCTTGGAAAGTATTTCTTTGCCTGGCGCTTTACACGACAGGAGTAAATTTGCAAACTTGAGTTATGATTCCCTGCAAAACCATTTGTCGTAAAAAACTAATAATTTCATTTTCCCATAGTAAAACTGACTGCAAATTACTTAAAAAACGATTGGTTAGGTAAGTTGAGGCAGGTTTTCAACAAGTTTCACTTCTTAAAATTTTCTGAAATTTTCACAATATTGTCATGAAACACCTATTTATAAATAAAAATCAGCAAAGAAAAGTAGAAATATTTTATTAGATAAAAATCCGAAAATTCAGTTTACGATAGAAATTGCATCGATCAGACCAATTTTCAACTGTAAATACAGTCGACTCGTTATCTCGAATTCCAAGGTACTCTCTGAAATACTTCGAGATATCCGTACCTCGACATATCAGATTTGCAGAATATATGAGGAAAACATAATTCGAACACCCACATGACAAATATATATGTAATTGGACTCTTGAAGTTAGAGATACATTGAAAATATTGTGGAAAAGAGGAGAAATCGCTCCCTAGGAGCAATTTCTCCTCTTTTCCACAATATTTTTGTCCTGATGTAGATTATCATGTTTAGGCAGGGACCAGATTTTCATATGCGGTTATTCGAGTTAAGCGAGTTCGAGATAACGAGAGTCAACTGTAGAATTCTGCGGTAGATAGTTGAGAGCAAAACACAGAAGCAGATCAGCCTAATGTTTACAGAGAAGGTATTCCCAACTAAAACAAAATACTTTGATTTAAATTAAAACTCCAAGCAAATAACATCTTTCTGAGTTATGTCGTAAGCAGAATAATTGGAGGTCACATGAAACAGGTCTTCAATGATATTTCAGAAGATGCAAAATAATCCTGCTTTACTGAACGCAGCACTTATGATACAAAACAACAAATGCAGCTACGCTGTTCAGAAGAGAACAACGCTATGCAACACCATACGAAATGGCCCATACGCAATCTGCGGACAGCATCAAACAAAACAGACAAACAGTGAAGGTTAATGTCGGGAATAAATTTCCGACATTAACTTTCACTGTTTGCGTGTTTTGTTTGAATGTTGCGCGATTTCTGAACAAGAGAGAGGGTGCACCGAAAATTAAACTGATTGGTTCGTTAATTATAATCGAGCACTACCGTTGGACTATAGTTTCTTGGAAACCAAACAGGAAGAAAAATAATTAGTGATATTTGGGAATACCGCTATCCCAGTGTGCCTCAGCGTAGATTACTAACGCTGATTGGTTGAGAAGGTATGAGATTATACGAGCACGTGGCTTTCCTCGCAAAAATAAATCTATCTAAACTCTTTTTTATTATCAAAATTTTGTGAGATATAATTTGAAGAATATGGCATCGATTATCTTACTACTTAAATATTTTTCTAAAAACTGCATTCTCATTCAAGACGAGTCTGCATATGTATTTCCGGTGCACCTAACTTCGTTTTCAATATAAGTGGAAGGAGAAACGTAAACACCACGTAAGATGTTCGTTCAGTCAATTTAAAACTAGGTTATTCCTAATCTTTATATTAAATTTCCCTACCTCTTATATAAAGATTTCGTCCTACAGTTGCAGTACCTGCATCTGTCAGACGAAATCCCAGGAGTCATACTATACATTGTGTTTAGTAAAGTCAGAAATAAAACACAAGATTGTCCTTTGGAAATCAGAATCCATGTTTTTTAAAATTTTGTTTAAAACGACTTGCGAAAATATGAAAGATGCATAACCATGAGTTTATCACCATGATTTAAATAAAATTTCAAAAATACACCTCCAAAATCCCAAAGACAGGTAGGTATAACACGTTGAGGTAGGTAATTTGATAATCTATAACTTATATTAAAGCTTGTCACTTAAGGCATTGTAACGTTAACAACACATGAGCTAGTGTGAGTAGGCCTGTTGGCAAGCATGATACAAAAGCGATTCCGTGCCAAGACCTTGGTAGTACAGAGTACAGATAGCAATCAGGGATAAAAAAAACTTTAGAGTAGCTGAACCTAATGTCTTGGTTACCTGCCGATGTAGGTCAAGGGAAGGGTGAAGATACCGTTGGTACGCATTACTGTTCCAGTAACCTTGGACCTTTATAAGGTCTACAGGGAGCCCACACTGCAGAGCAAAGCTTGCACCGCCGCGTCTAAAGCTGTGGCCTGAGAATTTATTTGCTGGGATGCCTACTGCAGTTAGAATACTATGAAGTTTACAACGAAGACTCGCTGAGTTAGCACTGTAACATTGCCATCTGAATTCTTACCGGCACCTCTGATGTGGGACATTCAATAGACAACCGGAGCAAGGCTGTAGAGGGACAAAAAGGGGAGTTGCCAATTTTTGGTAAGAGTATAAGTTAAGTGCGTTCTTTGTACTGAATGACTTTTGACTAGTGAACAGGATGCACGACACCATCAGAAGTGAAATCAACATCATGGGCACATAAATGTTTGGTAGGGTCAAACTCTTCCGGGGACTGGATCAATAAGTTTAATTTTCTGAAGAAGGAGAAAAAAAAGGTAAGAGAAAAGTCCAGGGATTGCCACAATCAGAAACCGCAGCCCTTCCCTGACAAAAACCCTACGAGGCAGGCAGCCCAGAAAGTGCGGTCAAGTGACGACTCCAGGTTCAGCTGTAAGAACATCTTTCGCAATGTATCTAATGTAATAGGCAATTTCTGATTAACTGCATCTCCTTTAACCCGCCGCTCCCCTTTCAAAATGAAAGACACATACCAATTGTTACTGAATGGGTTGGCATGGCCATTTTCCAAATGAAGCAAACGTACAATATTTAGGTACTGATGTATGGAACAAACGTTAGCTTTCTAGAAAGATATGCAATGTAACGCCCCAAGTCTACTTGGGAATTTGGGACCGGTAGAAATCCCACTTTACTGCAAAAGTCAAGATAAGTTATTTGGTGAATGGAGTACGTCTTGGATGTTGAAGGGGCAAACGTGTTTGTCAAATAGAAATTAACCTCATCATCTAGACCAGACGACAGACTCTGTTGCGGTTCTTGTTACGACTGCTGGAGTAGCTCTGGGGAGACTGTATCACTGACATTGCCAATCTGGGAATCTGTCAAGCAGAAAGGTCAAAGAATTCAGTGACACATGCCCATCAAGAGGGGAGGCATTTACAAAAGGTAACAGCACATGGATATATCCAAGTAAGTGTAACCGGGACGCACTGTCATTAGCTATATTATGTACCCCAGGTATGAACTTAGCTGTAAGATGAAAATTATACCATGCTGAGAGCCAGAACAAGCTTCTAAGGTAGCGCATGATCTGGCTGTTGCAGGAAGTTCCCTTATTAACTGAAGAGACTGTGACAGTATTGTCTGAATACACAATTATTATCTTATTCCTCCAAAATGGGCCCCAGCGGTGTGCCACGATGGCAACTGCAATAACCTCTTTTCGTTTATATTAAAATTTTCAGCTTCCGGCCAATCTTGTTTCCAACTGAAGTAAAACCAGTCTCCCCCAAAGACCCCGCCAGCTGCATCATTGCACGCGTCTGTAAACACGGTGTCAATTGGTTGTTGGTCTAATACCGTTGACTTGCCGTTGAAAGTACTCAAGAATTGCGACCTCCAAAGGAGGTCCTTGCGGACCTCCCCTGTTATATGTGTGCGATGTGAATTATGCCTGAGCATACCGATACGGTTGAAAATGCGGCGGAGAAACACTCGTCCGCCCCTTTCAACACCCGCAGCCCATGAAAGGCGCCCGGCAATTGTCACGTTGTAGCTCGTTTCCTACTTGTAAACTCTGAAGTTCCTGTTTAAGCATGCTGAACTTTTCTGTCGGCAAACGAAGGCTCATTGAAATTGAGTCTAACTCTATACCAAGAAAGGGAAGTCTTGTAGTGGGGTCGACCACTTTCCCCCAATGTATCGCGAACCCAAGCTTCCTGAGAAGTTGAATTAGGACTGAGAGTCCTTCAGCACGTGCCTCTAGCGAATCTGCTATAATGAGAAAGTCGTCGAGGTAAACGACTAGGAGGTCATACCCTTTCCTGGCCATAATTCTTTTCACAGCCTGAGTCAGACGATGAAATATCCCTGGAGTTAATTTTGCTCCGAAAGGGAGCCGGATATCCCTTAGATAGACGGTTTCCCCATAAATAACTGTGGGTAGTACAGGCTGGCACTATGGACACCGGCCCCCAGTCAGCATTCTACGTAAATCTATATCGGGCCGTCATCGGCCCGTCAGGGTAGCTGACGGGCCGATGATGGCCCGATATAGATTTACGTAGAATGCTAGCTGGGCCTATACTACTCCTGTGGCATCTTGGCTTGCCTTACTGATACTGACTGATCGGTATGCAGAACGCAGATCCACTTTCGCAAAGAAGCAACCAGGCGTCATCGACTTAGCTGCATCATCCACGCGAGAATATCTTTTTCCAGTCCGTGAAGCAGTAATCATTCACTGCGGTTCCAACTGGCCAGGAACAGTCGTGGATGAGACGGACTCCCCCATCCAGCTTGGGTATAGCTGCCATGGGGCTCACTATGTTTGGTGCCTCACTACATATAACGTAGTTGCCGGACTCTATTGCTTTGATGACCTGTCGGGTTGCTTCCTCATAAAGCGGACTGCCAGGACGTGCTGTCGGATGGTTCTCACAATCAACTGGGGTGATTTCACTGTCCGCATCTATTATATCAAAACCATGTTTGATGCCAGAGAGTATAAATTGTCTAACAGGGTCATTTCTCAATTCTTCCTCCCAAGCTGCAAAGGACAGACCAGGCAGGGGCCTGACCTCCATATTTAGTTTTTTTTTTTTTTTTTTTTTTTCAAATATGTGTGTTGTCGCCGAATGCTGTTTATTACACTCGGGCAGAACACACTGATGCTTAAATCGGCAGTTTTGAAATGTGCATCCCTTTCTTTTTTTGAGTTAAAATTTCGACAGATGCATGGATCGCGTTTGTCACTTCTTTGCTTCTGAGCAGCGCTCTAAAACTGTTGTGTTGGTTTCTTAACCCCTGCAATGGTTGAGGACTGTTGCCTATCCCTGGGGATTAAATGTAGTTTGTGCAGATGTTGCACATCAGTCCCCCATCGGAATCCCATACTTGCCTGTAGTTTTCGACATTCACGGTCATATTGCATCACAGATGATTAGCTATATCTCTGCACCAACTGGTATATCTTTGAAATGTGTGAGAGATAGTCAAGCATGGCAGACCCTTGTAATTTCCCTTCCCCCAGCAGCTTGTATAATATTGCCATATTTGCCACGGACTACTGCGACAATGTTAAATTTTCTAGGAGGGTCTTTTTGGGACCTGATTTAACCACTACACTCTGCTCACCATTTCCACCCAGTAGGACTTCTTCTTCAAGGGTGCTTGGCACAAATTCGCAAATGTCATAAATCGAGCCAACAGACTTACCCGTAGCCGACGCTATATGAATTTGTGGGCCATTCCACATGGGCTGTGTTGCTGGTAATGGTGGTGTCAGTCCTTGCACAGTTCTTCAGTCTGTTGGTTGAGTGGTAGGCGTCGCCTGTGCTAGCTGTTGCTGCTGGGCCACCAAGGAATTCAGAAGTGTCTGGTCGTATAAAGATGGCAGGGGGCAGGGGTGGGGGGGGGAGGGGGCAGCTGGCTCGTCTGCACTGCTGGGTGGCTGCTTGTAGGATCAGCTGGAGTGGGGTTCGTAGTAACCAAAGCTGGACCTTCACTGGCCTGCTCTGTTGTCTTAGTAGGTTTTGAAGTCTAGCCATTTAGTGCCTGTGATATGTGCGTAAACAATAAAAGCTTACACGTACATTCTCCTAATTCTAAGACGTTATGTGATTTGATGGACAAGGAAGACAAATTTTGCGACCTCTTATTTGTTTGCCTGCACACAATGTCGCTTCTGAAAAAGGAATCTACTCTAAAAGTAAAACAAGACGCTCCAAAGGAGAGCAAATTCTTGGTATTTAGAAAAACACAATTTTCAGAAGGCAGATAAGAACAACACCTTCAAAGAGTTACCATTCTTAAGTTGTGAACTATAAGAAGGTAATAAAACAAAACAAGTCAATGTCTCCCTCATGCATTCTAACTAAACTACTATGCTTTCGACATCTTTTAGAGTCGTTTTTGTTTTGCCAGGCGCTTTACAAAGAAGTGAATTTGCAAAGCTTTATCATGATTTATGCAAAACCTTTGACGTAACAAAGGTCATTCTATTCATTAGTTAAAAACAGCAACAACACAACAACAACAAAAATAAAATAAATACAGTCGGACCTCAATAGCTCGAACACCGATGGTTCGTTTAACATGGCTAATTCGAACTCATTTTTGAGTCCCAATGAAATTCTTCCGCTAGCTCAAGAAAACAAATATTTAGGGAAATTTTCTTGTTTTATCATGAAATTGTATGTTGTGTGTACTCATTAGAATTGCCTCATCGATGCGATTCTAGTGAGTACACTCAACATACAAGTATTGTGAAGGAACTACAAAAAATCCCTAAATTATCAGTATTTGCTTCCTGACCTGGCACCATGATTAACCCTCATTGGCTCGAACTACCCATGTCTGGAGCAATTTTTATGGTCCCAAGGATGTTCGAGCCATTGAAGTTCGACTGTAAATAAAGAAAGAAACAAAGGAACACAACAATCGAACAAATGACTATTTTTATTTTCTCACAGTAAAACAGACAATAAATTGTGCCAAGTAGTGACAGTTTCTTTTGAGGCAGGCTTTCAACAAGTTCTACTTCTTCAATTTTTTTTACTGAAATTTTCACAGTATTGTTGCGAAACACAAGTAATTAGCAATCAATAGAGAAAAATATAAATTATTTTCAAACATAAAAAATAAATAACACACGCACACGCACACACACACACACACACACACACACAACAACAACAACACTATACCACAGACTGAAATTGCTTAGATCTGGCCAGTGCTTTGCCATAATTTTATTTTAGGGTTAATGTTTTAAAACAGAGCAAAGAAACACACAAGCTAAAACCCCAAACTAAAAACATCTTTCCAAGTGATGCTCAAAGGACAGTAAACTAGTAACATGATATTTCGTAAATGTACAATAAGTCATTATACAATTATTACTGCATCTAGTAGTGCTACAAAGGAGACACACTGGATATAATTCAAATCTGTAATGTATTAACCCATTTATGCTGGATGGACTCTTCTACCTTAACTATTTGGATATGTCTATTTCCTGTATAAGGGGTGTTTGGTTAGTTGTTATTCTTATCATGTTTTGTAGAAATTTCTGAATTTAATGCAAACAGTGTAGACCCTGATCGGACGCAGCGTTCTGCGGCATCTGATCTGGGTCTACACTGTTTGCCAATGTTCCTTTTATGGGACGCAAGGCTTAAATGGGTTAAAATCACATGCACGTACGCAGATCTGGATCTACACTGTTTGTTCAAACCTATATCTGTCCCAGTCCTAAAGCGTAAATACACTAAGTCTCTTAAGCGGACTGAATACACAGATTTTCCATCATGTTTTACAAGGAAGACAACTTTTACGACCTCCTATATAATGCAGGCCTTCTGAAAAAGGGCCTACTTCAAAAGTAAATAGTTTGCTTGAAAGAGGAGCCAAGTCGTTCCTTTTAGAGTAGTAGCATCAATGAATCTTACACATTTTAGTCTGGAGACCCCGCAACAGGTAATTGGAAACTAGTGCAGACCCAGATCAGACGTCTGATCAGGGTCTTCACTGTTTGCAAATATTTTCGCCATTATTTCTATAGGAATATCTCAATCACATAACCTGACATACCTTAAACTGAAATTCGACTCTTCCAATATATAGTGTTGGGGAGTATGTTCAGTTTAAAACGGGGTAATTGGTGACGTACACGCAGCCACGAGAAGTGTTTGTGCAGTTCATAAAGTTTTTTCATTCTTCTTTTCTTGTCAGTTCCATTCATTTTCATTACACTTACAGAAAACAGTAGTTTACCCTGTATATTTGGACACCTTAACTCATTACATTACTTGTCCTAAATCTAGATTTGGTTTAAACAATATTTTATTCAACAGTTTTCACATATACATAACATAAAATTATATGGTACAGGATTTGATAAAAAGCTTAGAGTTTATGTAAATCATCTCCTGAAAATTATACAGCAGCGTAATAACATGTGAAGAGTAGATGGAAACATAGCATGTTGGCCATTATTTAGCATCTGGGCCCAGTTGTTCAAAGCTAACGATGTCGTTAGTTAACGATTCGTTAAAATTTACATCGAGTGATATGCAAATATGCTGAAATTTTTTGCTGAAAAAATGTGAGTAGCTTTAAAGCACTGCACATTTTTTCAGCAAAAAATATCAGAATATTGTATATTGAATCCACTAAAACAGTTAACGAAATGACCCTTAACGAGCTTGTTAAGCTAACGACGCTTTGAACAACTGGACCCTGGATTTCATTGGAGCGATTTCATTTTACTACCAGTTGGTATGTCTAAAACGGCTGGATGAATGAGAAACAGTGATCCTGATCAGACAGGCACGCACGCACGTTCCACATGCACGTTTCACACGCAAGCATTTTTTTTTTATATTTGGATGATAACGTAATATTACATTTATTTTTTTCCATTTATGCTTGATTTTTCCCTTTTTTAATGAAAGCATATAGGTAATGATAATTATTTATACGCTCACTCTATAACCCAATGACTCAGACAACTGAACACACACACACACACACACACACACACACACACACACAGTTCATAAGCCCATAACCTGATCAGACACCGCGTTAACATAGACACACAAACACGCACACACGAACACACACAAACACACACACACACAGATCATAACATGATCAGGCACCGCGTTCTGTGGCGTCTGATTTGGGGCTATACTATTTGCTAAGGCTTATGTCCGTCCAAATCCTAGGAATTTTACAGTAAGCATGTTATAGGGGCCAGATAAACCTGGCAGATTTTCCGTAAAAGGGAGATCACTTTTATGATATTGCTGTTTACTTTCCTGCATGCTAATCGCCTTCTGTCGTCTGCTTTTTTTTATTTTAACAAACTATCGTTTGGAAAGATGTTTATATGTAAAGTTGAAAGACTGAATGTCAAACAGCATAGATCCAGATGAGACGGCTCATTCAGCCGTCTCATCTGCATCTATGCTGTTTGCAAAAGCCTATTATCATCGCCTATGGCAGTGAAAGAGTTAACTCTTATTGGAAATACTTTGCTTCCAAGAGGAGCAAATTCTTTCCTTTTAGAATAGAATCTTTCTTTTTAGAAGGGAGGAAACAATTTTGATAAGTTGTCTCTCTCCCCTGAAATGTATCAGTGCCCCTTTAACGGTGACTTATGTACAAAGGGTGTTTGCGCAGTTCGTACTTTTCATATCCTTGGCATTCAGTCCGGGTCAGTTTCATTATACTCGCGCAAACGTTATTTACCCTGAATATACGGACATCTAATTAAAATAATTGTGCTAAAATTTGAATAATTCCATTTTATTACCTTTTAGTATGTCTAAGAACTGCTGGAAGAGTAGCAAAGAGCAGACCCTGAGGCGTCTGATCTGGGTTTTAACATGTTTGCCCAGGCCTGTCTGTCCAAAAACTTATATACGGTAACGCATTACATTTTCCATCACGAAAACATGCCTATATAATTTTAACCCCCTTGAACCCCACTTTTATACAGTAAAACTGGGGTTTACAGGGGTATACAATATTTTTCTTATTTCTGCTAAAAACATAGATTGTGGGTACTCGTTAGAACCGCTCGGCGAGGCGGTTCTAACGAGTACCCACAATCTATGTTTTGAGCAGAAATATGAAACATATCAGTTTTTTATCTGAAAATTTTCAGTTTTTGGTGGTGAAATTTTCTATGTATTTGAATAGGCGTGTTTTCGTAATGGGTATCTTCTAAAAGCATAGTGCTTATACAATTTTAGCTTCCATTGCAACATATAATATTAATATGTGGCGCATGGTAAACTTCATTGAATAGACTATTTCAATACGACAGTAAAATACGTAACCTTATTTGGTCATCTTTATTTTTGATTAAAACGGTGAATTAAACTGGCGGTTGATGAAATTACAACCTTATTCCCCGGGAGTGAGATGCAAAGATACGGTATAAAATATTATATTTATTTAGTGTGTGTGTGTGTGTGTGTGTGTGTGTGTGTGTGATTAAAGAAGGTCAGGAAATCGAGATGCCAATCTACTTTGGAAGTACGTTTGTTTCGAAAGTTTCGACCGCAAAGCCATTTTCAAGAATTATAACCTTTTTAGTCTCTCAAATTGGATCTAAGGCTGTCATTAAATTTTGTAAAGGGCTAGGAAAACACCCACATTTCGACTCCATCCTATTTACACGGAAAACATGTTTTGATACTTCCTGTTTGCTGTACAGAACATCAAGCCTCCGTTCAAAATGGAGGCAAAACAATTTAGACAGAGTTATCCTCATTGCATTACGAAAACATGCCTATTCAAATATATTGAAAATTTTACCACCATAAAGATTGAAAATTTTCAGATAAAAAAATCCTGATATTTTTCATATTTCTGCTCAAAATATAGATTGTGTGTACTCATTAGAACCGCCTCACCGAGGCGGTTCAAACGAGTACCCACAATCTATGTTTTGAACAGAAATAAGAAAAATAATGTATACCCCTGTAAACCCCAGTTTTACTATATAAAAGTGGGGTTTAAGGGGGTCAAAATTATATAGGCATGTTTTCGTGATGCCAAGTGTATCAATTCGCTTTAACCCATTTTAGATTGAATAAACTCTCTCCCGCACCATATATTGGCAGACTCGAATTTCATATTTGGGTATGTTAAGCTTTGTGATTTACATATTTTATATATGTAAGGCTAATCTATTTGCAAACAGTGGGGGGGCCTGATCAGACGCCGCATTCAGCGGCGTCTGATCTGGGCCTGCACTGTTTTCCAATTACCCTTTTAGGGTCCCCAGACCAAAATGGGTTAATGTGATTGAATTGGGTGTAACGAGAAAGTGTACACGGACATATGTTTTCGTATGGTATGAACGTTTTGAGGAATGGAAGATATTTCAGCGGTCTGGTTGATGGCCAAATTATGTAAGAATCATCGGACAACCGAATGGATGAAGCGGATAAATTGAATCTAGAATATAGCAGAGGGTGTTTCGCGCAGTGATGAGGTCACAGTCTCGGTCACGGGAAACCGATTCAATGACGTAGATAATTTTAAACTAGAAACGCAGAGAATATTTCGCTCAGTAATGAGGTCACGGGCGCAGCCACGGGCAACCGATTCAATGGCGTAGATGAATTTGAAACTGGAAATTCAAAGTTGTTTCCGAGTTTGACAGACAATCGTATATGTACACATATAAAAGTGGATTTTATTCCACAGGAAATGCATCAATGGCTGCTGACTTGATTAAAAGTGTGAAGGGCACACGTTTAAACAAGAAACTTTGTCAAAACTGGCGTCATCAAAAGGCCTACCATGCGCCAGGCAATGGTGTGGCGTTGTGTGAAATATTATTGACTATAAGTAATAAAGTACATATATGACTAAAACGATTCACATCATATCAATCATAAACTCGGCCAATATAGAGAAACTCGGACAAATGATACAGTAGAAATGACGTACAATCGACTCTCGTTATCTCGAATTCCAAGGGACTCTCTGAAATACTTCGAGATATCTGTACCTCGACATATCAGATTTGCAGAATTGAGGAAAAAATAATTCGAACAACCACATTTGACAAATATATGTGTAATTGGACTTTTGAAGTTAGAGATATATTGAAAATATTGTTGCAAAGAGGCGAAATTGCTCCTTAGGAGCAATTTCTCCTCTTTTCCACAATATTTTTTCCTGTTGTTAGATTTTCATGTTTAGGCAGGGACCACATTTTCACTTCGAGATAAGCGTTTATTCGAGATAAGCGAGTTCGAGATAACGAGTGTCAATGTAATTAATTTTACCAAAGTATTGGCCAGGTTTCGGCTGTATTGGCCAAGTTTCTCTGTATATGCGAAAATAGAAGGGAAGGCAATGATCAGCAATCGATACAATTATCCCACACCTCCCATCAGAGACATCAAAGGGAAAGAAACACAAACACGAAATAACTAGACCCTAATGGAAACATCACTAGCAGAAAGCCAAATGGACACTTACTTTCCCACAAAATGGCCAAATGGCTATCCAAAACAAAAGATGTAAGCGACACACACATTCAAAGACAAACTATAACAATAATAAACCATGACAGAAGTACCGCCTTGGAACGGTCAGTGAAAAGTATTTCACTGGCGGGGGGGGGGGGGGGGGGGGGGGGGGGGAGAGGGGGGGTTGGGGGGGGGGCGAGTGTGGCGGGGGGCGGGGCTTAAATCGATTTTACGTGGCCACAATCCTAGCCCTTACCAAGTTTGTTTTAGAATTACATATTTTAACATTTAACCTGACATTAAATTTAGAGAAGTTAATTAAGAAATTGTCATTGATCAAGAATTTCGTACTGGCCCAGTTTCAGGTCTGCTGTTTGCTGTGTTATCCAAAGCATTTTGGGGGCAATACAGCAGACTTCGGATCTCTAACCGGGCCAGTACGAAATGTCTTGATTAATAGCGCCATGCTGGGAGCACATTTGTTTCTTATAGAATAGAAGCCTTTTCAGAAGGGGGCAAAACCAATTTTGACCATTATCATTACCTAAAAGTTTATCAGTCTCATCTTACTGGTCATTGATGTACATATATGCATTTCATAACTTTATGTACTTATTCTTGAGAAACAACTGGAGTTTTCTGTCCATCCTATTCATATCTCGATACTTAGAAGTCCAAGGCCCTAGAGAAAGTCTAAGAATGACGCAAACGCTCTTCAGCAATCAGGGCTCAGTTGTTCGAAACGATGTCGTTAGTTAACGTATCGTTAATACTTTGATAATTAAATACGGCATATACACTGATATTTTTGCTGAAAAAAAAAATGTGAGTAGCTTTGCATTTGCCAAAGCTACTCACATTTTTTCAGCAAAAATATCTGTGAATTAAATATTGTACTTACTAGAACAATCAACATTTTGGCCACTAACGAGCTCGTTAAGCTAACGACGCTTAGAACAACTGGGCCTACATTTATTTGATGAGGTCAAGAATATTTTGGACGGGTTTTTGCATCTTTTCTTTTAGTATACAGCTGCACCCAGAACGAATCTTGATTTGACTCCAACCAACTTTGCCTTCTTTTATGACTCTCGCATTTGCAAGCATATAATTAGTTTCACAAGCTGATGTGAACCGTTTCTTGTCAATGCCTGTACAGCGACAATTTTCTCGGTCGCAGTAGGATTCATAAAACACCTGATCAATATTCATGCCGTCATCCTGGAAAAATGGAGCCACTTGAACCACGTCACCAAATATGTCTTCAGCTTCTTTCAGAATTCTGTACTCAGATATCATTGGGCATGATCGTCTGCCATAAACGGAAGGTTTGTGTTCACCTTTTTGTCGTAGACGTTTCTTTCGTCTTTCCTGGTTTGAGGCAATCAGTCTGTGATGCATGGCAACGTTGTGTCTTCTACTGAGGACTTTGTTGGAGCGTCCGGAGTGGGAACTTCGTATTGCAATACCATCAGACATTCTGTCTTCATTAACAGGAGCTTCCCCGTTGTTAGTCACATACGCATCGTATATATTGCTCTTATTGCCATCTTGTTTAGCTTGGGCTTTTATTTGTTTCTTGTTTATGAAATTTGTTGTTTTTCTGTGCGTACGTCGTAGATTTGGTTTCATAAGAAACACAGACTGTGTGGTAACCCATAGACTCGCTTGTACAATCAGAAAGCTCTGAATGAACTTCATTCTTTATCTTCCTGAAACGGAAGTAAATATATGAGCTGAAACATGAGAAAACGTACCTCCGGACATTTGCACCCACCAAAGATTCAGATCAGCCTGCACATTTGCGCAGTTGGGTAAGAATTTTCACCATTACGAAAACACGCCTATTCAAATATATTGAAAATTTTACAACCCCCAAAAAAAAATCAGATAAAAATTATGATATTTTTCATATTCCTGCTCAAAACTTAGATTGGGGTACTCATTAGAACCACCTCGGCGATGCGGTTCTAACGAGTACCCACAATCTTTGTTTTTAGCAGAATAAGGAAAATAATGTATACCCCTGTAAACCCCAGTTTTACTTTGTAAAAGTGGTGTTTAAGGGGGTCAAAATTATATAGGCGTGTTTTCGTGATGACTGGGTACATTTTGGATTGCAAATGATATAACGTTTCTTCATGTGTTCAACGAAGACTCTTTTCATACTGTGCGGATGTGCATGCTGTTTTGAGTCTTCGATGGGCGCACATGTCAGTAGGTAAATTTTCTCACATTGTGGATCATATTTGTAACAGAGGCAAAAATCTTTGTTCGGCATCTTTTTTGTGGAAGTGATTTAGCCTAATATATGAGTAAAAATCACTCTTTAAAAATTGCTTGCAGAAAGTACCGAACTTTATTTCATTTTCTGTGTGTATTTCATTTTCTTTATATCCCTGTCATTCTGTCATTCGTTTGGTCTACAAAAGTATATTGTCTTAATGTGCTAATTACGAAAACACGCCTATTCAAATATATAGAAAATTTCACCTCCAAAACCCGAAAATTCTCAGATAAAAAATTCTGATATTTTTCAAGTTTCTGCTTAAAACATAGATTGTGGTATTTGTTAGAACCGCCTCGGCGAGGCGGTTCTAACGAATACCCACAATCCATGTTTTGAGCAGAAATAAGAAAAATAATGTATACCCCTGTAAACCCCAGTTTTACTATTTAAAAAGTGGGGTTTAAGGGGGTCAAAATTATATAGGCATGTTTTCGTGATGTTAAATACAAACACTTCCTAATTTTCCATGCATTATATAGGGAAAATACCATGACTTTCATAACTCCCGATAAGAGCGGTCCAGGTAAATATTTATCTTATTTCTTTACCATATGTCGTGGGTACTCATTACTTTAATGAGTGCCACAACATATGTTTTTGTGAGGCAAATAAATAAATAAATAAATAAATAAATAAATAAATAAATAAATAAATAAAATGAAACAAAATGCGCCTTATCTAGAATTCTGTCTTATAAGAATGTATATCACATAGGCGAGTTACCGTAATTGTATGCAAATCATCAGACTTACCTTCAATCTCCTTTTGACTTTATCCCTGTCCCCTATTGTTACATCACAAATTCGTGCTCTGGAATTGTATGCAAATGATCATACTTACTATTAATCTCCTTTTGACTGTTCCTCTGTCCCTTCTAAATGTAATAGTTTATCTCAAATTCGTGCGTCTGTAATTGTATGCAAATCACTAGACTTACCTTTAATCTCCTTTTGACTGTATCCGTGTCCGCTACATGAATTTATCGCAAATTCGTGCGTCCCTGTCTGCTCACTCCGAACACTTGGCTTCAAGTATTCTCGGTACTGAGGATGTGCCCTTTTATAAGCAACTGATGATGAGAGTTCAGTGACGTGAAAGTGATAATGAAACTGAACATTTAAATGGTAATGCCGAGGTCCTGTAGTATAAACATCTTTCACAAACTGATAAAAGCGACCGACAGTATATTTTAAGTCTGGCTGGGCATGCTTGATTTAGCTCTGCAAATATATATGAGCCGCGCCAAGCGAAAACATGCCTTCGGGGCATATGCATCCGGGCAGTTTGATCTGGGCCTTCTCTGTCCACAAACAGAATCATTGGATATTATAGAATCATCTGAAAGCAAATGCCCTGATGAGACTTTGCGCATGTGCAGTATTATGTGAATCCGCATTCGCTTGACGCGGTCCTTGTGATGTCTCATTACGAAAACATGCCTATTCAAATATATAGAAAATTTCACCTCCAAAAACTGAAAATTTTTAGATAAAAAACTCTGATATTTTTTCATATTTCTGCTCTAAACATAGATTTTGGGTATTCGTTAGAACCGCCTCAGCGAGGCGGTTCTAACGAGTACCCACAATCTATGTTTTGAGTAGAAGTAAGGAAAATAAAGTATACCCCTGTAAACCCCAGTTTTACTATATAAAAGTGGGGTTTAAGGGGTCAAAATTATATAGGCGTGTTTTCGTGATGTGTGTGGTGTATCAAAGGCGTCAAAAGCAGCGATATCGCTGCACTGATAAATTTTACCAGTGCACTGATATTTTTTAATCAGTGCAGCGATAACTTTGATCAGTGCAGCGTTAATGTTACCAGTGCATTGATAAAATTTACCAGTGCAAGGTTATATTTATCGCTGCACTGGTATATTTTACCAGTGCACTGGTAAAATTAAGGCTGCACTGATAAAATTAATCGCTGCACTGGTAATTTCGCTGCTCTCAAATTTTATCAGTGGATTGCGAAAATAGGACCATTTATTCTGAACAATAAGAGAGCTCGTTACAAAAGAATTCCTGTATTCCTTAATTAGATTTACAATTATGGGGCAATTTTAATTGCAATATCAATTAAAAGAGTGCAATACTATATTGACAAATTATTTACAAGTCATAGAATATTGAATTATAATAACATATATATTTATTATAAATATATATAAAAAAATCACAACAACATAAAAAGACAACAAATATTATTTGCAAGCGATTTTAGCGCATAGTATCGAAGATTGTATATTCTAACTCCTTATAATAAAAGTTTGACTTGGTAGGTATACTTATTCGAAATTGTGTATAAAGCAGAAATGACTTTATAACAAAAACAATTAAAATAAGCGGTGGTTTCAATATTCCGTACTGTACCAGCTGCCGGTTTGTTTTCTTTTTACTGCAGAATCACTGTAGGAGTGTAACAATTGGTTGTTACAAATATAGATCTAGTTTGGTCTGTTCTGTAATCACGATGCTAATAGATATGAGTTTTCTAAGTGGAAGTAATCCAAACATTTTATTGTGAAAGGCACTACCTAAGGCCTAAAATAAAATAAAACTGCAAGCCATGTACCATGCCCTGCCACAGGGACATATTCCCTATGCACTGTAGTATAAGGGCTGAAAACAATCTAAGTTAAACATGAAGAGAAGTAAAAAAAAAAAAAAAAAAAACCAAAAAAAAAAAAAAAAAAAAAAAAAAAAACACACACACACCAAAAGGTCTAAGTTAAAAAATGCAATAAAAAGTGATAAAAAATAATTTCAGGATTTTGAAAAAAACAAAACAATATGCATATTTTCAGACCATCCTAAAAGCGTGTGTAAAGTTTCAAAAGGATCGGCCTGAAAATGTAGGAGGTACAAGGTACATACTCCCTATACATTTCTGAAAAAACAATATGCATATCTTCAGACCATCCTAAAAGCGCCTGTAAAGTTTGAAAAGGATTGGTCTAAAACTGTATGAGGAGTTGCGGGCAGAAGGTACATACTCCCTATACATTTCTGTAGTATTAGGGCTCGAAAAAAGTCTAAGTTAAAAATGCAAAAAATGTGATAAAAATAATTTAAGGATTCTGAAAAAACAATATGCATATCTTCAGACCATTCAAACTGTATGAGGAGTTGCGGGCAGAAAGTACATACTCCCTATACATTTCTGTAGTATTAGGGCTCGAAAAAAGTCTAAGTTAAAAATGCAAAAAATGTGATAAAAATAACTTCAGGATTCTTAAAAAACAATATGCATAGCTTCAGACCATCCTTAAAGCGCCTGTAAAGTTTGAAAAGAATTGGCCTAAAACTGTAGAAGGAGTTGCGGGCATATACAATATACATATTTTCAGACCATCCTAAAAGCGTGTGTAAAGTTTCAAAAGGATCGGCCTGAAAATGTAGGAGGTACAAGGTACATACTCCCTATACATTTCTGAAAAAACAATATGCATATCTTCAGACCATCCTAAAAGCGCCTGTAAAGTTTGAAAAGGATTGGTCTAAAACTGTATGAGGAGTTGCGGGCAGAAGGTACATACTCCCTATACATTTCTGTAGTATTAGGGCTCGAAAAAAGTCTAAGTTAAAAATGCAAAAAATGTGATAAAAAATAATTTCAGGATTCTGAAAAAACAATATGCATATCTTCAGACCATCCTTAAAGCGCCTGTAAAGTTTGTAAAGGATTTGCCTAAAACTGTAGGAGGAGTTGCGGGCAGAAGAATGGTGGGGGCGCTGACGGACGGACGTACGGACGAACTGACAGACGGACGGACGGACACTCAAAATTTCAGAGGGTATAACATAATACCCCGCCACTTTTTTGGTGGCGGGGTATAAAAAGTGTGTGTTTCAGGCTACCCAACCGCGCCTATTTTTTCCCCAACGACCTTAAATTTTTTTAAGGAATTTTAGGGGATTTACCTGTTCGGCCATATTATTTTTCTATTAACCCCATATAAAAACTTTTAACAAAATAAAAATGCTTTCTATCTACCGTCGACGGCCCAGACCAGAACCAACATCTGCTTAGTCTGGTCTGGACCCTGCATGCCCGCAGCAAACTTGTAAATTATAAGTAAGGCTGGCTAATCAGAGCTGAAATGATAATCGATTATCAGTCCTACCACTGTGACTGATAATCGATTAGTAATCGCTGAAGATTTGATCTCAATTTTACCTATTTGAGCATGACCTTACCATATGTTATACTTTATTGTATGTATTTTGTCAAACAGGCCTGAGCAAACAGTGTAGACCCAGATGAGACGCCGCAAACGCGGCGTCTCATCAGGTTCTACATTGTTTGCCACTCACACAGCTATATTAAACACAACAGTGGGTAGTAAATTGGACTTGTTCAAATTTTAGATAAAGTATAGTAAGGAGTTGAGGTGTCTGAACACTAAGGGTACATACGGTATAGTAACAAATACAGAAATCAAATGATCGATCATTAGCAAATCTGTAATGATAATCATTTTTTGTGGAATGTATCGATCAATTATTTGATTGTCCGATTAATCGTGTCAGCCTTAATTATAAGAGGCATATATAGTATTACATACGCTGAGAAAAAAGGCAAACACAACGCTTTAATTAGCGGAGACCCGGACCACCCTACATACCCCTGCAGACTGTGCCGAGCATCAAATGTGCGCGGACGAGCGCATTTTTCTTCTTTAGAAGCTAAATTTAGTAAAAAGTCTCAGTTCCATATGTAAACAAATTTTGGGGCTGTTACGCCATATGCGGCCAAGACGCACCGTGGGTGACTTCCAGTTTGATTAAGCTCTGGGTTGGGCGATGCCTAACTGTACCACTACACAGAAGACTCTAACAAAGTTAAAATTTCTTTTTTACATTTTTATATGTACTATTTACAACACATAATGATACAGACATTAACAGAATACAACACTTCCAACACAATTTGACGCAAATCTCTTCACGTTGGCACGGTTGAGGAACTCGTATACTGGCATATTACTTGATTAACCTGGCTTGGTTAATCAATTTAATACAGTCGGTATATACTCATCTAAATGAGGATAACTCTGTGTGCCAATGTGAAGAGATTAGAAATGTCTCCATTTTCTATATTATTTCTATGGCGCCTTTAGTTTAGTTTTTTAAGTTTTATTATACTTTTAATTATTGATTGAGCTCATTTTATTTCTTATATTTATTTATTCACAGCCTTAATAATTTCTTTTATATCAGAATCACTTGAACAGTGACTTGTTCACACTTCTGGCTGTTTACTACATCGCATTAGACTCGTGTTTGGCAGCCTCTGCTCGCCCAAGACTTGAATCTAGCCTAAGTACTGCACCTCGTATTGAGATCATATGTCCTTGGAAGGACATGGTAGGACACAACGAACTGTCCAATTATAATTCAAACGGATCGTTTTCGTTGTCTAGTTGTCCTTCGAATTGGACTGTATGGATGAGTTTATATATAGTTAGGCTATACTCTTGCCGCGCATCAGTTGCACGATATGTGTGGGATTTTGCAAACTTTTTGCGATTTTCTCGCTTTCTGCGTTTCGCAACCAGTTTAGCCTTATCAAAGTTGCGTAACTTTAATATCACGCTACAATTAATAACAAATGGTTCGACTGTAGAAAATGAACCCTACTTCAAACATTAAATTTGGTCAGTTTGCACTGCAGTCTGCGCCTAGTCGTAACAGGGCCCACATAAGCATGCAAGTCATGTTGACTATGTTATGGGATGAATGATGACAGCAAAATGTGAAAATACACATAATAATTGATTTATATTCAGGACATATTTTGTTTCATTCAGGTTTGGGTTTTTGTTTTGGTCCATAATAAATTGCTTGTGTAGAATCACCCTTTCTGGTAATTGCAACATGTGTTATGCAGCTTTGAGTATGAACTGAGCACTTATGGTCTGTAATGCGCTAGCCACTTTTCATAACCGATGTTCATTTAATTGGGGTTTTGTCAGAAATTGGTTCTCTGCAATGTTTAAAATAAAGTAAACGTCATCTCAATTACTTATCTGATGGATTCAGAATATTTTGGACGTCTCTGATTAGTCGAAATATATTTTTTTTAATTTTACACTAAACCGACCTAAGTGCATATCATGCATTTTACAAATGTGTTACCGGTTTTTAAATTTCATGAAACTTTACATATCAAGAGAGGGCATGTGTGGCTTATATTTAGATAAAAATCATAAGTTGACAAGAGGTGCCATTCATAAATTTGGTATATACGTTTATTTCTTGTATAATATAAACATAATTGTACATATGCAACTTATGTGATTACTACTTTACAATATTATACAATGAGATTCAGAAGAAAGTCAAGGGACTTATGAAGTTTGTCTCTCATTTTTGCAAACAAAGAACATACAAATACAACTTGTGAATTGAAATGCATCAAATGAATAGTGATAAAAACAGTTAATTCCAAACAGAACAATTGTTTAGGTTCATTGTTTTCAACCAATGACTGAAAGCTCCACGGGGGTGTGGAAATAAGCTTTATACATATAAGGTATCAAAGTAGAACGTGTAAGTATTTAGCGTGATTCAAGCCAGATTCAGGTAGGATTCATTAATCGACCATAACAAAAGCTTACCCGTCCTGAAAAGACAACAGTCACAGTTGCGATTTGTGTTTATAAATCCGACTTGAGATTTAAAACATTGTAATTTTAGATGAATCTGCCATTTAATAACAAATTTTTAAGACTATTGAATACGATCTATCAAGAATTTTTAACTACCCTATGTTAATTTATATCACTTCAAATCGCTTTGATTTGACTAAGAAATCTTGCACTGCTAGAAATATCTGTCTGTCATCAGAGTCAGAGAGTTCCTGACTGCCAAACAAAAGTACATTTAAGGATGGCTGATACATAGGTGTAACTCTAGTTCTTGTCGTAGATTTGTATATCGTGTACAAGACATTAAAAAGTGCTGAGTATCTTCAAAGGCTCCACAAACGCAGATATGATATAGGGATCAAACATGGTTTTTCATGCATTAACATTCGCCAGGTCCCGTGGGAGGTGTTGAAAACCGTGGCCGGAGGCCGCGGTTTTCAACACCTCCCAAGGGACCTGGCGAATGTTAATGCACTGAAAAAAACATGTTCGATCGCTATTATTGCATAAAAACTGAAAACATTTGCTACATTTCGCGTTATTTCTTGCACTATTTTGTTTCGCCTTTTCACCGATGTCTCGCGAACGTAATTTCCACAGACTATGCTCGTTCTAGGGCCGGGCAGTACACATCTCGTAACGGCAACAAATATGTGGCCCCGGTACGATCATATCGAAAGTTGCGTAGCCGTGCATTAACAGCGCGTGAATTGCCTTGTTAATACACGGCTTTTCGCTAGTTAATGCACAGCTGTTAATAACGTGCGACACTGCTTTTTATGCAATAATATTTTTTTAGAAAATAAGTGTGCATTTAGAAACTTCATCTTACTCTTAGTCAAGCATGATAAATTTGGCCAAGTCTCTTACCGTCAAAGGAGAATTTGGGAACCGCTTTAAGAATTGAAATAAGGTGACGTTTAAGAAAAACAGTGAAGGCATGTTTCATATTTCCTAAGTTAGGCCGTTCCAGTCCCGTGTGACAGAAGGAAAAAAAAGATTTATAGTAAAGTTTGCTTGTACAGTTTTAAGATTTCGTGCATTTCGTAAATTAAACGAAGAATTATTTCAGGCACTATAGAAGAAAAATAGTCAGGATCGTCTTGCCATTTACAAAAAAGTTGCAGTCTATGTTTTTCCTACGTGAGGCTAATGTTTTCCAGCCAGGTTCGGTGTAGACAGAATCTATGGAAACTAAATTTGTGACACTTATTACAATACAATAAATCCATAAATTTGAAGATGAATTTCTTGTTTTTCTTATTTTCATCTAAAATCAAATTGGTTTTTGGTTTTAACTTGTCAATCTTCGATGTAATTACTGCAGAAATGTATACAAATCTTTTTATGGTAGTAAAATTTTCCTGATGAGCATTATTTGAGATCATGTTGAATTGTTGATTTTATACTGATAGGTTTTGAGACAGGTATATTTATAAGCTAGGTGTACATCAGGGAGCTCTCCTGAGGCCAAATGTATATATATTTTTTTTTATCTAGAATTCAATGCCATTTTCATAGTTGCTGGGCCTTGTATTAATAACATGCAAAGTTTGAAGGAAATCATTGCGTAGTCAGATATGGAACTCGCCCCTTTCGTTATTTTTGTGACAGAGTTATCTGCCCGCGACATGATAATGGCGGGTTATTATCGTTTTACTTTTTTTTTAGCTCACCTGTCACACAGTGACAAGGTGAGCTTTTGTGATCACATTTTGTCCGTCGTGCGTCCATCCGTGTGTCAGTGCACCCGTGCGTCCGTTCGTAAACATTTTTTTTTTTCAAACGACATCTCCTCCTAAACCACTGATTGGATTTTGACCAAACTTCACAGGAGTGATCCTTGATTAGTCCTCTTTCAAAGGTGTTCAAATGGTTTCGGTCCATTGCACATCTAGGTCACAAGAGCTAAAATAGGTTTTTTACTGAAAATTAAAAAAAAATCTTCATGTCTGAAACCAGAAGGCCCAGATCTTTGATATTTGGTATGTAGCTTCATCCAGTGAACCTCTACCAAAGTTGTTCAAGTTAAAGCCCTGGGGTAAAAAATGGCCCCGCGCTGGGGACCACTTGTTTTACATAGATCAACATAGGGAAAAACTTTACAAATCTTCTTGTCTAAAAGCTTTGATTTTTGATACATAGTTTCACCAAGTGGACCTCTACCAAGATTGTTCAAGTTATTGCCCTGGGCCAAAAAATGGCCCCGCCCCGGGGCCGACATGTTTTACATAGACTTATATAGAGAAAACCTTCAAAAATCTTCTTATCTGAAACCAGAAAACCCGGGCCTTTGATATTTGGTACATAGCTTCATCTAGCAGACCTCTGCCAAGATTGTCCAAATTATAGCCCTGGGCCAAAATTGGCCCCACCTCGGGGCCGACATGTTTTAAATAGACTTATATAGGAAAAAAAATGAAAAAAAAAATCTTCTTGTCTGAAAGTGCAAGGCCAAGGCCTTTGATATTTGGTATATAGCATTGTCTAGAAGTCCTCTGACAAGAGTGTTCAAATTATGCCCCTGGGATGAAAAGAGGCCCCGCCCAGAGGGAGTGGGGTCACTTGTTTTACAAAGAGCAAAAAAGCCATTTGCAATGATTAGGCCAAGGACTATCAAACTAATAGGGAGGATGGACCTAAAGAGCAGATGACCTTTAAGTCAAGGGTCAAGGTCTCCGCGACCTTTAGTACCAGAAAAGCCTACAATTCTGTAATGCTTATGGTTAGGACCTTCAGACTTAGTAGAGATGTTGGTCCTCACCAACAGATGATACTAAGGGCAAAGGTCAAGGTCACCAGGACCTTTTGTACTAAAAAGCTTGATAACATTGCAATTCTTGAGTCTAAGATCCTCAAACTTAGAAGGGATGTTGGTCCTCAGCAGTAGATGACACCGAAGGCAAAGGTCATGGTCAAGGTCTTCATGACTTTTAGTACTAAAAAGCTAATAATTTGGCAGTGCTTGAGGCTAGAACCTTTGAACTTAAATAGGCTGTTGGTCGATCAGTAGATGACCTAATGGCAAAGGTCAAGGCCACAGTGACCTCTAGTACAAAACAAGTTTATCTTGGCAATGCTTAGGGCGAGGACACTCAAACATAGTAGGGATGTTTCTTATGACCAGAAGATGACCCTGAGAGCAAAGGTCATGGTCAAGATCACCTTTAAAACCGCATCTCTGTTAGCAGTGCTATGTATAAAATGATTCAGGTGAGCGATATAGGGCATCATAGCCTTCTTGTTTTTTAAGGTTCTTAGTGATCATTGATTCCATTTCAGGATTTATTTTTAAAATTTGTATGAGGGTTTTATGATGAAACCTGAATGAACGAAACTAGCTAATCTCGCACAGAAACTTCGATACTTCACATTACGAAAACATGCCTATTCAAATATATTGAAAATTTCGCCACCAAAAAATGTAAATTTTCAGACAAAATATTCCGTTATTTTTCAGATTTCCGCTCAAATCATAGATTCTAGTGCTCATTAGAACCGCCTCGGAGAGGCGGTTCTAACGAGTATCCGCAATCTATGTTTTAAGCAGAATTATATAGGTATATTTTCGTGTGTGTTAATTGCAGCTGGTATTAATGCCGTGTGGCGCCTATAAAACTTCTTCTGTACTTCATGATAGCGCATTTTTGTATTTTAGGTCTTTTGTGGTCACAGCGCCCATTCCGGGATTTAGAAAATTTATTTGAGGGACACTGATGAGGCATAATTGGCCGAAAGTAGATAATCTGGCCCGGAAACTTCGCAACTTCAACTACTTTCATTGTCGTGTGTGTATTAATTGCTCTCCAGGGGCATTCCTTTTATAAGCTGTTCAAAAGCTATGGTAGCTCAGTGTAACAGGATAACGTGCTTTACCTACATGCATATATCTAACTTATTTTAGACTGAATAAACTCCCCCACACTATATATTGGAAGGATTTCAACTTTGTGGTTGCCAAGCAATGTGATTTAGACATTCCTATTTTGATAAAATGCCTAAACTTTTTTTGTAAATAATGGGGATCCTGATCAGAGCTGCATTGTGCGGCACCAGATCTGGGTCTGCCCTGTTTGTCAAATACACGTACCTTGGGTTTTCAGACTAAAATGGGTTGATACGAGGGTCCTGCAAAAAGTTTTGTCACTGGGTTCGGATTACTTCAGTGCAACGTTTTATCAAACATATTTTTATTACAAACCTTCAAAGTATTCCCCCTTTAATGAAACACATTTTTGTAACCTTTTTACCCAGTCGCGAAAAACAGATAAATAGTCTTCTTTTTGTATCTATTGGAGACACTGATAAATAGCGCTGCCAAGAGAACTTCTAGACGTATTCTTATTTCCAGAATGCATTTTCTTAAGCCTTGGAAATAAAAATAAGTCACAGGGACTCAGGTCTGGTGAATAAGGTGGATGGTTTAACATTTTCACCTTTCCAGAAGCCAAAAAAGACTTAACAACCTCACACTTATGAGAGGAGGCGTTGTCATGTAAAAGGTGGACTCCTGACCATCCTTTGCTTGGTCGTTTCTTATTGTAACAAGTAAATTGGTCAGTGTATATGACTGCATCTATTTCAATTTGAAATAACTCGGTCAGTTGGAAAGCAATTTGCACGAAATAAACGGGTATCGTTATCTATTCAACACACCATTCAAGTGCAGTGAAGCATTTTAAAATATACCTGGGACAAAACTTAGGAAGCCTATTAGTGACTGAACTTTTTGCACGACCCTCGTAGTTGATTAAACGGATAATCTGAGTTCTTTTGAGTACATGTACCGTACTTACCCTATGCATCACGAAAACATGCCTATATAAAGTTGACCCCCTTAAACCCCACTTTTATACAGTAAAACTGGGGTTTAAAGGGGTATACATTATTGTTCTTAATTCTGCTCAAAAACATAAATTGTGGGTACTCGTTAGAACCGCCTTGTCAATCTCTGTTTTGAGCAGAAATATAAAAAATATCAGAATTTTTATCTGAAAATTTTCATTTTTTGATGGTCAAATATTCAATATATTTGAACCGGCTTGTTTTTGTAATGCAAATACCAATATCCGCGCCTTCAAGAACGCGTCTATAAGTTTGTTGAGCTTTCTTTGCAGTCGAGGTAAAATAAATAAAGTTTAAACTTTAAAAGATGTCCTCGAGCATGTGAAAAACACAAAAAATTCAAATAGCTCTACAACCTTAGTCTCGTTAAGGTCTTTGTTGTCTATTGATTCATTCTGCACTATACATTACATCTGTAAGCGGAAAATTAACCCATTTATGCCCAGTGGATTCTTCTACCAGTCACTCTGGACATGTTCATTTCCAGTTTAAGAAGTGTCTTGTTTATTTTTAGTATTATAATTTATTATCAACTTTTCTGTACTTATTGCAAACAGTGTAGACATTGATCAGACGCCGCAGAATGCGGCATCTGATCAATGGATACACTGTTTGCCAATGTCCATTTCATGGGACGCTAGATATGAATGTGCTAAGGCGTTCTGTGGCGTCTTATCTGGGTGTCCTTTTTTTTGCTTTAGCTCAGGCCAATGTCTGAATTTTTATTATAAGGACACCGTACAGTTTGATTCAGGAAAGTATTATGCTCTCTAACAGAGGTCACACAGGAAAAGACTAATAGCCTGATTGTAATGTTCAATATCTCCCTCTTGCTGCTAAATTTCTACATCTCATTTTAATTTCGCAGAATAACAATGTTTCTTACGCATCATCCAGCGTACTTCTTAGTCTGAAACAAAGCGAGTCATGAGCAGAAACGAATCACTTAAAGTAGGAATAAATTCAACGATTTGTTTCTTGACTGCGTCACGAGTACACTTATCTTAGCCGACATGCGGAACTCTGATTGCTATTTGTAAATAGTTTTAATGACCCATCCAGTTTTTTGTTTCCAAGTTGACACATTGGTCAAACATAATCGCGTCATTTAAAGAAAAAAAAAGAAAACAAAGGAAAGAAAGAATGAAATAAAGAAATAAAAAAAAAAGACGGGAGAAAGAAAGTAAAGATCTAGATCATCATGTACGTTCACGCAGCCGATCAGAGCATCCGCTCTCTTCTTACAAAAGTCAAAAGATACTGAAGAGTATATTAGGGGGACTGGATATATACTTAAAACCAAAAGTAACTTGTCACATTTTATTAATGAATATTTTGTGTCTGCTTCTATTTGATTGTAATAAATTAGTTCAATTGTTTTCCACAGTTAGTCTCAACATAATTAAGAGAGATCATTCGTATAAGTGATGCCAGTCTCGATTTACCTGCATTTTCATCAGAAACAGTATTTTCACATTTTCTCACAATTTCAAAAGCAGAACATGATTTTCAACACAAAATCTGAAAGCCCATTGTTTGTCGATAAAAGTCTCTTCAGTTCGACTTGGCTAATTAATAGCAATTACTCAAAGTTGATTCACGTTGAAATTATCTCCCTTGAAATAAAAGCAATAGTAAACTTTCGCTGCTCTTAAAAGCCGTATATCCGATATTTTTTGGAAGTTTCAAACGGCGATTTGTTTGGACCTCTACAGAGAGTGTATGACCAGAAAAAGATGCAAAAGTTCTTATCATGTCAAATGAAAAATGGATGACAATTACTTGTAGGATTTCCATTACAAACATTGTTAAGTTTTATCAAACGGCCTTCTCGATAAAAATCGACGCATTCTGAAATTGCGCAATAGATGATGCGGACTTTTTTGTTAGTTTAAGAGCGATTTACAATACATGCCACTTCTTCAAGTATGGCAACTGTTGTTACTTTCTGTTTGTTTGCCTACGGGAGCAAATTCTTACCTTTTACGGCAGACATCTTTTCAGAAGTGAGGTAAAACAGTTTGAAAAGGAATCTTCTCTAAAAGGAAAGAATTTGCTCCCTGGGAGCAAATTCTTTTCTTTAAGAGTAGACCTCTTTTCAGAAAAAAAGGTAAAATATTTTGACAACGTCACCTCCCACGAACGTCTAAGCGGGTTCTAGAGATGACTTCTTTTCACATCGTGAGGCCTATGTGCGAACTAAACAGGGAAGGGCATAAAAATAGTTTAGTACACGGAGTACGTGATGCTCTGCTGAGTCAATATCTAAGGATTCACGAGATCGCTCCTTTGGTTCAAATTGTAGATTTACTTGCGTAGTTTCTCACAAAATTGTTACCAAAAATTTTGACTTTGTGGGAAATTGTCAGATCAGTATCCTGGCGGTAGATAGCGCTATAGGTTATCTAACCAAAACTCTTTGTTTCTCTTTTGTTTCGTACCTAAACGGGATATTTTTTATTGTTAAAGTTTCATACTGTAAAGAAGGCATTCTACTGACGGTTTCATAGTCAGGTAAGAAATGGCTAATTCCGGTTTGATCATGGATCGTTCTTGCATTATGACGAAACCGGAACAATGAACTCTCCATAATTAGTCGATAAAACGTAAAGCTCTTTTTCTGGATATAGAATTATCACACAAATGATAATATGTATTTAAAAAAAAAATGAGACACTGGAAACATTCAATTACTCGGAAGTTTCCGTAAGTCCAGGACTCCATTTATTTACCATAACGCCGGGTGCAGCGACGAAATAGAAATTGCTGGTGTAGATAAACCATAGTGTACGTGGGCGTGTCAATAAATAACCGGCCTATCTCATTTCCGATGGACCGAGACGGTCACGATTTTCATGCTTTGTTTCAATATATGTTTTATATATGTGTACAAAATTGCACGCTTATTGAGTCATTCTTTAATAAGATATTGAATGTAAAACATGGCTAGTGATGCAAAGGCATGCTTTGCATCTAAAGTTGAGTACCGTGCTGTAATTCGGTACTTGTATTTAAAAGGTAAAACAGGCAAGGAAATACACGGCGAGTTAGCCGATGTTTATGGGTCTCCTGCACCATCTTATGCTCAGGTTAAATTCTGGGTAGGGGAATTCAAACGCGGTAGAACGTCTTTAGAAGAAGAAACCAGATCAGGACGCCCACTGGATGCCACCGACGAAGAAATGTGTAAGAAAGTTCGGGATCTGGTATACTCTGATAGGCGAGTTCAGGTGGAAGAAATAGCGCAGGCATTAGGCATTTCACATGGTAGCGTTTCAACAATCTTACACGATCGTTTCGGTATGCGCAAGCTAACAGCCCGTTGGGTCCCCAAATCCCTTAGCGATGAGCAAATGGCAACCGGAGTATCAGTATGCAGCCCCTTGTTGAAGCGTTTTAGGTCAAAAGATGATTTTCTTTTGCGTCTGGTGACTGTAGATGAGACTTGGGTTCATTATTATGAGCCAGAGAATAAAACTCAAGAGTCGTCAGTGGGTAGGGCCTGGGTCCCCGAGGCCAAAGAAGTTCAAGACGCAACCATCTGCTGGCATGATGATGGCCACAGTATTTTGGGACGCAAAAGGCGTTATTATTGTTGGACTTTTTACCCAAGAGAAGTACAATAACTGGAGTGTACTATGCAAACTTGTTAGACCAGCTGAGAACCGCCATCCGTGAAAAACGCCGAGGTAAACTCTCTAAAGGTGTTTTGCTGCAACAGGACAACGCGAGAGTCCACACTTGCAAAGTTGCAATGGATGCTGTAGAGCGAAACGGGTATGAATTAATACCACATCCTGCCTATTCGCCTGACCTAGCTCCTAGCGACTTCTTCCTATTCCCAAACTTGAAAAAGGATATCCGTGGACTTCATTCCCGGTCTGATGAAGAAGTCGTGACGGCAGTTGAGGAGTGGGTCAATGGAAAGGACCCTGACTTTTTCAGTTCTGGGCTGATGGCACTTGAACACCGTTGGTCTAAGTGCATCACACTAGAGGGCAATTACATCGAAAAAGAAGAGGCGGAGCTCAACCGGAAATAAGTTAGGCTGATTACTTATTGACTCACCCTCGTACATAAACCAAATACTACATGGCAAACAGTTCAGATCCAGTTCAATTGGCTTCTTCAAAGGCAGGGCATATCGAATACCATTGGGAACGTGTCCAGCGTGGGGCGGGCTAGCAGTGCTTGTAATAATGCAGAATCTCCAGTACAGAGCAAGCCAGTAGTATCGGGAACATGTCCAGCGTAGAGCGGGCCGAAAGTGGCTGTTATACATGCAGTCTCCAGTATAGAGCAAAGGCCTATACCAGTAGTATTGGTAACGTGTCCAGCATGTAGCAGGATGGCAGTGGTTGTTATTTACGTTGCGTCTTCAGTATAGAGCAAACAACTATATTTGTAGCATTTGGAACGTGTCCAGCGTGGAGCGGGCCGGTCGTGGCTGTTAAACATGCAGAGTCTCCAGTATAGAGCAAGCGACGATACCAGTAGCATTGAGAACATGTCAAGCATGGAGTGGGCCGGCAGTGCTTGTTATACATGTAGCGTCTCCAGTATAGAGCAAGCGACTATACAAGTAGCAATGAGAGCGTATCCAGTGTGGAACGGGACGGCAGCGGTTGTTAAAGATTCAGTGTCTCCAGTATAGAGCAAGCGGCTATACCAGTACTATTGGGAAAGTGTCAGCGTGGAGCAGGCCGACAGTGCTTGTAATAATGCAGTCTCCAGTATAGAGCAAGCGACTATACCAGAAGCACTGGGAACGTCTCCAGCGTGGAGCGGGCCCTCAGTGGTTGCTATACATGCAGAGTCTCGAGAATAGGGCAAGCGGCTATACTAGTAGTATTGGGAACATGTTCAGCGTGGAGCGGGCCGGAGGTGGCAGTTATACATGCAGAGTCTCCAGAATAGAGCAAACGACTATATCAGTAGTATTGTGAACATGTCCAGCGTGGAGCGGGCCGTTATTGCTTGTTATAATGCGACGTCTCCAGTAAAGAGCAAGCGACTACACAAGTAGCAATGAGAACGTATCCAGTGTGTGTGTGTGGGGGGGGGGGTGGGTGGGGGGGGGGGGGAACGGCAATGGTGCAATGTCTCCAGTAAAGAGCAAGCGGCTATACCAGTACTATTGGGAACGTGTCCAGCGTGGAGAGGGCCGGCAGTGCTTGTAATAATGTAATATCCAGTATAGAGCAAGCGACTATACCAGTACTATTTGGGGACGTGTCCAGCGTGGAGCGGGTCGGCAGTGCTTGTAATAATGCAGTCTCCAGTATAGAGCAAGCGACTATACCAGTTCTATTGGGAACGTGTCCAGCGTGGAGCGGGCCGGCAGTGCTTGTAATAATGCAGTCTCCAGTATAGAGCAAGCGACTATACCAGTACTATTGGGAACGTGTCCAGCCTGGAGTGGTCGGCAGTGCTTGTAATAATGCAGTTTCCAGCATAATGCAAGCGACTATACCAGTTCTATTGGGAACGTGTCCAGCGTGGAGCGGACCGGCAGTGCTTGTAATAATACAGAGTCTCTAGTATAGAGCAAGCGACTATACCAGTAGCATTGGGAATGTGTCCTGCGTGGAGCGTGTCGGCAGTGGCTGTTAAACATACATACATACATATATATATATATATATATATATATATATATATATATATATATATATATATATATATATATATATATATATATATATATATATATATATATATATATATATATATATATATGTATGTATGTATGTATGTATGTGTGTGTGTGTGTGTGTGTGTGTGTGTGTGTGTGTGTGTGTGTGTGTAGCGCTTCCAGTATATGTTCAGCGTTTTTTTTTGTTTTTTTTTTGAACAAATAGAACAAGTGACTTTACAAGTAAAAAATGAGAAGGTCTCAAGCGTGGAGCTGTTACTCTTATACATGCAGGCTCCAGTATAGAGCAAGACACAGTATAAATTTTCAGGTTTGAATGCAAGTTAACAATATACGCTGTTCGCAGACGCGATAAATGGGTAGGATAAATGACACAATTGTCATTCGCTTCACGTGAAGCAATTTTCGATTATAAGGTCAAAACGCTTAACTCACAAAAACAAATAAAACAACTGGTAATTATATTTATCATGTTGCTCAAAGAAAATTAACATTATATTTATAATAGTTTTTATATACTGTCAAGTGAGGCTGGTGTCGTATAACTGATAAGTAATATTCGTAATACGCAAATGAAAAAACCTAAAATGTTTAAAACAACACTTTAGAAAAAAATTGTTTGTTCATATTCCATATTCTTTTACAGACAAGAGCAGACATTACTAAAAATAAAACGCAAGAGATGGCTGTTTAACATTTAATAACCTCTTCTTATAGTACCAGTTCTCTTGTTGTCTCCTTTGCAAAGGTTACACAAGTATGTAATACTTTCTCAAGTATTAAGTTTTCGCAAATGAGGACGACTATGCTCAAAACTTGAAAGTACTGAGGATGCATGCTCCATATATGGTCTTCATTCGTATTTCAGTTAAGTACGACATTCAGAGCTAAGAAATTCATCATGAAAACATGTAATTTTGTCCCCCTTAAACCCCACTTTTATACAGTAAAACTGGGGTTTACAGGGGTATATATTATTTTTCTTATATCTGCTCAAAAACATAGATTGTAGGTACTCGTTAGAACCGCCTCGGCGAGGCGGTTCTAACGAGTACCAACAATCTATGTTTTGAGCAAAAATATGAAAAATATGAGTTCTTTTATCTGAAAAAATTTTCAGTTTTTGGAAGTGAAATTTTCTATATATTGGAATAGGCATGTTTTCGTAATGGGCAATGATAAACAATTAATGCTTCCCTGGAAATTCTTTGAATTTAAGGAGCGAAACGACCCTGCAATAATTCACCAAAGGAACCAGTCTAAGTATAGCTGCAACTGTAGGGAAAGAGTGTGTCCACGGTGGAGTGACCGTTCTGAGCGTGGAGGAGTCCAGCATGGAGCGCCGGCATTACACCCGGTTGTGCATGGCGGTTGTCTTGAAAATCTAATTTGCTCTTCTTCCTCTGACCAAAGGGCAAGTTGTCTCGAAAGTGGGTACTAAGTATTGGGGCAACTTGTAGATCAAACATAGCTAAAATCGTCCCGATCGTAAATCGCAGTTGGTCGCCATTACGCCATCTTGAGAATCTTTTGCGTTTCTTCTCCTGGACTAAAACGCCAATTGACTCGAAACTAGGTAGGCAGTATTGCGGCAACTTGTAGATCAAAAATAGATGAATCTTTCCGATCGGAAATCCAAGATGGCCACCATAGCCGCCATCGTGAACATCTATTTTGAATTTCTTTGATAGAGCAACTGACTCGAATCTTGGTAGGAAGTAATTGGAAGACTTGTAAATCAATAATAACTAAAATCGTTCCGATCGGAATTCCAAGATTGCCGCCTTGGCCGCCATCTTGAAAATCTAGTATGCGCTTCTTCTCTTGAACCGGACTGCCAATTGACTTGAAACTTGGTAGGAAGGTTTTGGGTAACTTGTAGATCAAGAATAGCTAAAATCGTTCTGATCAGAAATCCCAAAAATGCCGCCAAAGCCACAGAACTTGTAGATCAAAAATAGAAAAATCGTTTGATCAGAAATCCAAAAATGCCGCCACATCCACCATCCTGCAAATCTTTTTTGAACTGCTTCTCCTAAAGCGAGATGATAATTGACTCGAAACTTGAAAGGAAGTATCGGGGTGACTTGTTGATATAAAATGGCTAAATTCGAACTGATCGAAAATCCAACATGACCGCCACGGTTGCCATGATACAACGCAAAATGAAATAATGAAATAATGTTTTCATTTTGGACTTTTTATTTCATTTTGCGTTGGCTTAGTCGATGCAAAATGAAACAAAATGTAGTTTTTATTTGATTTTGTGTCGATACTATGAAGTTTTATCAAAATGAAATAATATTTCATTTTGCGATGATAGGTGGCATATTAATTTTATTTCATTTTGCGTCGACAGTATGAGGTCTGTTCTAAATGAAAAATTGTATTTTGCTTTGAAAGATGGCACAGCTATAGTAGCGGTTTACGCCTGCGAGAAAAGTGGTGGTTATAATTATTATAATAAATAATTGTTTAAAGCCCTGTTCGCCTCTGACGTTCCAAGCTGAAAACACACTAATTACATGTATTATGTAAACATCTACATACTCACTAAGCTTTTACATTAGAGATAAAAATTTAAAAAAAAAAAAAGCTACATTTAAGGTCGATTTTCTTTTAAAAGGCACCATAAGATCTGTATAGCAAATATCCTTAACGTATCTGCTTCCTTATAAGACGCATATATGGACAGACAGACCGACCCACGGACAGGCCAAAACCAATATGCCCCCTCAACTTCTGTCTGCACTACACGATCATGTAATGAGCCGTAATGCACAGACGAGGGGAAAACATCAGGCATGACACCAAAATACCTTAAAGACGTTCAGTTTTAATCCCACTGACATTATCCAATATTGCTTCCTAAGCCTTTGGGTTCCTGTCGAAGACAGCTATGTTCTTCTAACATTATTTCATTTTTCGTCGATATGAAGCATAACGCAAAATGAAATCTTTTTTATTACATTTTTATTTCATTTCGCATCGACTATGCCAATGCAAAATGAAATAAAAAAAATCAAAATGAAAAAATTATTTCATTTTGCGTTGTATCACTGCCATCTTGAACTCGTTTTTCATTTTTTTTCTCCGTCTCCGAAGTTATGAAGAATCAAGGTTACCTGTAGATCAAAAATAAGTTTCAATTATTTCGATCGGAAATCCAAGATGGTTGCCATGATAAGAAGTATCAGAGCGACTTGTTGATAAAAAATAAGCAAAACTCGTTTAGATCAGAAGCCCAAAATTGCTACCACGCTGGCCATCTTGAAAATCTTCTTCTCAACTGAAAAGCCAACAGACTCGAAATTTGATAGGAATTATCGAGTGACTTTTTGATAAAAAAGCTAAAATCGTTCTTATCGAAAATCTAACACGTCTGCCATCTTGAAAATTTATTTCATTTTTTTTCCCTTTACCGAAAGGCCAATTGACTCGAAACTTCATTGGAAGTATTGAGGCAACTTGTAGATTAACTATGAATTAATTAAATCATCTTGAAAATCTATTTTGAACTTGAACTTCTGGACTGTAAGGCCAATTCATCGGAAACTTGGTATCATCTATCGGGTGACTTGTAGATCAAAAATAACGAAAATTGTTACGATATGAAATTCAAGATGGCCGCCAAGGCGGTTGAAAATCTATTTTGAACTTGAACTTCTGGACTGTAAGGCCAATTGATCGGAAACTTGCTATGATCTATCGGGTGACTTGTAGATAAAAAATAATTAAAATTGTTACGATATGAAATTCAAGTTGGCCGCCAAGGCCGCCATTTTAAAAAAATCTATTTTGACTTTCTATTCCTCAACCGTAAGGCCAGTTGATTCGAAACTTGATAAGAAGTATTTGGGTGACTTGCAGATCGAAAATAGCTTAAATCGTTCCGACGGGAACAGTGCCATCTTGGCCCTGTTGTAGACTCTACATGTATTTAACTTCAGTGGCGTTAGTGCCGTCTGACGGCCGAAAAACATCTCTCCGTAGTTCACGATAGTTTTTATTTTCCGATCCTTTCCGGAGTTTTGAAGTATAAAAAAGAGGCTCACTGATGAGGCCTCATTAACCAAACCTAGTCTTGTCTGGCCCAGAGCACTAAAGAGTTCCTTTTAGAAAATATTCAATGATTCTGTAAGCGTTCAGCAAACATCCTGATCAGACAGCACAGGTGCGCAGGCGCATCTGGGCACACACTGCCCATATATGCCCCTAAAAGGGAAACATGGCTAACAAAGAGCGCGAACAATGATTATCACAAGTTCATCTGTTCTACGCATGTACAGTTGCACTGGGACTTTGCGGGTCTCATAAGGGAAAATATCTTTAGGTGAATAGATAGATATTCGCGGCTGGACAATCTATCAAACTGATTTTGTCTCCTTTCTGGAAAGGGGTCTACCCTAAAAGAAAAGCATTTGCTCCCCGTGGGAGCAAATGCTTTCCTTTTAAGGTAGATCCCTTTTCTTTATAAGGGGATTGGCATCCCTTGGAATCCCTTGTAAAAATGGCGAAATAACTACCAGGTTATCTAGTTCCCTTTAGAACACCTAATACCTATATGAGCACTCGTGCGGAAATGGTATCATGATATATGCCAGCATCAAGACGCAGATCAGCTTGTGCATAGGGCATTTTCTGTTCGCCGATGTATTCTACAGTGGCCAGCCGCCTGAGTGATTCTGTATGCAGAGATCCTAATTATACTGCGCGGATGCGCAGGCTGATCTTTGCCTTCCATGCCCATATACATAATGATAATGGTCATTTTTATGATGCAATCCAACTGACCTACGGTAAATGTTCTGAAATTTCGAACACCAAAAATTCTGAAAAAAGAATGGTATATGCAGTGTAGACCCAGATCAGCAGTCTGATCTGGGTCTACATTGTTGGCATTCTACTATTTATTTTAAGAAAAACTCATAAAAAGCATAATTTAGGCCAAAATACTATAAGAAAGTATTCGAAATTTTAGGTAATTTACCGTATGACATATTGGGTTGAAACTCTTCGCGGGAAAATGGCTTATTAGTAAATATGCGAACAATGAAGATACAGACGAACTTGTGTACCCACGCAGTCTGTTCAAATACCTTGTTGAGGTTCAGCTGATTTTATGGTATCCAACGACTCTGTAAGTGGATAGAGAAGGGTTTGATCGGGTGAGGTGGGGGAGAGGTACGCGCAGGCTGACATTGATCTTCAATGTCCACTTCAGCCCAAAGACACATGATCGATCAATTTAAGGGTAATGAAAACATTTTCATGGGAGACAATTATGTCCATTACGAAAACACGCCTATTCAAGTATATTGAAAATTTCACCACCAAAAAAACTGAAAGTTTTCAGATATAAATACTGACATTTCTCATATATCTGCTCAAAACATATTGTGGGTACTCGTTACTCGCCGAGAGGCGGTTCTAACGAGTACCCACAATCTATGCTTTGGCGCAGAAATAGGAAAAATAACGTATACCCCTGTAAACCCTAGTTTTACTAATTAAAAGGGGGGTTTAAGGGGGTCAAAACTATATAGGCGAGTTTTTCGTGATGATTAATTTTGCGTCCCTTCAGAAATGGAGTCTCCCATTTGAGGGAATAATTTGCTCCCAAGCAAATTCTTTCCTTTTAAAGTAGAGACTTTTTTCAGAAGGAGATTGTTTGATGTGCCGAAACGCAATAAGGAGGTCACAAAAGTTGTTGCCCTTGTTAAAATTGGTGAAAAATGCAGCGCCCTTAAACTGTCTGTGCGAACTTTATCAATCGCGTCGATATCTGGTAAACATTGGTTGACTCTAATAATTCCACCGATCTTTTTATCACAAAAATGAATCAATTAAAGATAAAGAGCAGAAAACTAATTCAAATATCACATATATCTGATCTTTTATGAAGGAAAAGTAGGGAAAAGTATAAAAGTAATACAATGTCGGGGAAAAAAGCAAATTTATCTTTTGTTGTGCTAAAGCGGGATATGTTTTTCTTCAAAAGCAAAATTTACACTGTTTAACACTCAAATATTACAAAACGAAAGAAAATAATAGTATATTTCCTTAATAGACTACATTTGTTTAGGTCTTTTGTTAAGAAATATTAATAGCCAGTAGTACTGCGTATTGTACAGAATATTGTTCAGTATAATATCAAAACTGATGCCAACGTGGGAATAATGCCCTTATGCCATATGCAAACAACAGCGAAAGTCCAGATGACGTGCGCATCCGTGCAGTCTGATCTGGACATGCTCTGTTCGTCGACATATACCACAGTATCCATTGAATCTTTCAGCGGGAAACGTAGGCTATGGTCAACTGCGCGGAAGCCTACGTTGTCCGCAAATCGCAGCAGGGTCCTTTTTGTACGTTACGCAACAAATAATTATTTGCTTAATTCGCATGCTTTATACATATATTTTTGATTGTTCGATCATATAGTTTACCCCGAAAAAGACCAAATTGAAATTTTAATATTCCTTTGTTAAATTTGAAAGTGATATTGATCTTTAAAGTGATATAATACGGGTCCTGATACATTCTTAAGATAAAACGGATTTGTGCGAAAAGAAAAATTGAATCGATGTTAATATTAAAATTCCAATTTCATATGACATAGATCATATTTTATTGTTGACAGCGATAACAACAATTGAAGGGTATCAAATATTACCAAAGCTAAGGACATAAATTGTTACACCTCTGACAAATGTTCCACTTGATGAAAAGATTTTAGCAAAACTGGACGTTGTTAGTTTAGAAATTGAAAACGGTATTAAATCATCAATTATTCAGAAGCATTGTGGAATAATCTTTTTATTGAATATAACACTTTGGCGGCATGAGCGGTTTATACACTGGAGCCATAACGACAGAAAACGTACCTTCTGAAATTTTGCACACAACGAAGTCTCAAATCAGACTGCGCATCCGCGCAGTCTGATTAGAGTCTTCGTTGTCCGCATGAAGAAACTTTGCATCCTTAGCAATTCTTATTACACACACAGTGAAGATTCTGATCAGTGCGCGAATGCGCAGGCTGATCTAAATCTTCGCTGGGCGCAAATGTCCGAATGTACGGTTTCTGATGTAGCGTCCCATTTAATAGGGACAGATAAAGTAAGGTGTAAAACGTGATTGATCTTTCGCACATTTACTACTAGTATTGCACATACACCTATCATTTTATTCCTCATAATTTAAGGTTTTTGGATACACTTGGTAGATTCGCCACCAGTTTGACAAAGGATATAATTTTTGTGACTTTCTGTTTACTTTCCTGCAAACCAAGCCCCGTCTGAAAAGGGGTCAACTCTAAAAGGAAAGAATTTGCTCACAAGGTGAGCAAATTCTTTTCTTTTAGAGTTGACCCCTTTTCAGGAAGGGGCAAAATTAATTTTGACAGAGTTGCCTCCCCTGAAAGTGTATCGATTCCCCTTAAATGGGTTTCAGACATAATATATCGGAAAGGGTTGCTGTGTTGATATAAGTAGGACCTACTTTAATACTGGCTGTTGGAATATACTGACGTATCCTTCTTCATTCGCACGTTTGAAATTGTGTTAAGTTGCTCTGTTGCTTTGGGACTAAACCTTCCATACTCTAAGCATGAGCGCATAAACATAGTTACGCTGTTTTTTTGTTGTTTTTTTTGTATCAATCAAATAAAGAATTATTGTGATTTCGATATCCTTCGGAGAGGCGTTTCTCATTTGGTGTTTTATTCTAGATGGAAAAAATTGACTTGCAATTGATAATATCTTATCAGGAACCATTTGTTGTTTCTGTTCCTGTGCTTTGTTTTCAAATAGTTACCGTAAATGGGTCTGGCCTATGGAATTTCTATCGTAAATTGGATTCGTTTTGGGAAAAATTGTTAGAAAATATGTTTTGCTTTTTTTTTCCCACTGATTTTAGATTATTGATATTCTATAACAATATGAAAAATTGTGAACTTTTGAACAAGTGGATCTTGTTGAAAACCTGCATCAAAACTACCAAGCGTATAATATTTTTGCATATTTTGCAGCCGCTTTTACTATGTGAAAATGAAAAGTTTCGATTAAAAAAAAAAAAAAAAAAAAAAAAATAAAACAAATCTACTTCTCCTGAGTAAAGCACCATGCAAAAAACGACTTTCTGAAGGGTGCCAAAACCAGAGTACATTATGTAAACATGCTCATTCTAATACATTGAAAATTTCACCACCAAAAAAAAAAAAAAGGAAGAAAATTTTCAGATAAAAAATTCTGATATTCTTCATATTTTTGCTCAAAACATAGATTGTAGGTACCCGTTAGAACCGCATTGGTGAGGCAGTTCTAACGAGTACCCGCAATCTATGTTTTTTTTAGCAGAAATTAGAAAAATAACATTTACCCCTGCAAACCCCAGTTTTACCATATAAAAGTGAGGTTTAAGGGGTAAAAATTATATAGGCATGTTATCGTGATGAGTAGTAACTATTTGCATAAATATAGATAGAGGCATCATGACGAGCTATCAAACATGGTGAACAGAAAATTCACAGAAAGTGAAGTTCGCGCTTATACAAAGAACAGACACGAAGATAAGGTACTGAAAAAGCAGCTAGAAAAATTGAATGCTGAATGTGGAAATTACCATGATCTGGCTGCGAAGCAAAGGACAATACTATTAGCTGAAAATACAAATATATGCATGACAAGTGGAGAAAGTCCTATACCAAACGAATGTGTAAACAATGTTGACTATGATTTATCCAAGCGGTTTAAAAGGCCATGGGCTTATAGTGTTATGGAAACCACTTATAATGCAAAGTACAGAGAATCGGTACTTCCACTACCAAAACCAAAACACAAGAGATGGAGGTCTAAGTCAGAAGCCGGTATTCACACTGGGATTAGTAAACAGGAATTTACTAACCGGACATCCTCCTTAGATTATTCAAGGACAGCGGCAGCAATACAGCGATCTAAGTCATGTCTTTCAGCTATAAAATTAGAGACACAGTCGGATACTGCACGCGCTCCAAGTGTCTACGAGGAAAATACTTTAGATTTAGATTTAAAAGAAAGTAAAATGTTAAATGTAAACAGTAGTCATACTATCGCCAGTAAAAGAACTTTCTCTGACACAAATTTAGATCTTACAGAAGGTCGTTATCCTGTCATAGTGACTACTGAAAACGGAATTGAAACGAATGAAAATATGCAATCGACGGTTGATACTTTTCAGCGACCATATGCAAAATGTAGGGAAGAGGAATACATTAAACTTGAAAATTTTAAATTAGAAGAATTGTATACTTTGGAGAAAAAACATGATTTATTTATGCCTAAAGTGATCAGTCTGCCAAAAGTTTATGAAATAGAAATGGAAAGTAAGAAAAGGACGATGAAGGATCTTTTACGTAGATCACGTGTTGATTTTAATCTTCCAATTACCACTGCTGGACATATTGAATTGCACGATGGTCAAATAAAGAATGACGAAAATAAAGCCGATGTTGATGTTGACGCGAATATCGTAAATAACACAACTGACCAATCAGTTGTATTAACGGACAATAAAGAATATAAAGTATCCGTAATTAACACAAATATTTCAGAAGAGACACAAAAAGAAAAGTTAATGAAAGATAGGCCGAAAACTGTGATGTCAGTAAGAGAATCCAGTAAAGCAATTTTACAAAAGCGGCGTATGAGCGAACAATCTGTATCTGTAGAAATAAGGAACAATTTATTAAGCAGTCCTGCTGAATCAGACAGAGAAGAACAATGTGTAGATATTTTCTACAAAGGAAAACGCATCAGAAATTATATCAAACCGCAAGAGAGATATAGATTAGATCCCGTGATTGCGAGACGAAGACAGATGAAAATGGACAGGTTGGCGAAAGAAAGTGTAACATATCTGAGTCGCGTGAACCACGAAAACACAAGAGTAGATATAGCTTTTCCAAGAGCAGCACGTGCTCGCATATTAAATCAACTTGTTAAAGAAAATAATTCTAAAAGAAATAAGACCCCTTGTAATCTTGACTCTGTGCTTTTAAAACTTAGAGTTGAGGAGTTTATGAAATCAATATCAAACTATATTTCTAAGCAACAGGAAGAGACATTCTGATATTATTGTTTTGGTTGTTCTTGCGTATTAGTAAAGCTGTGTCGTGTCTTAATGGGAACAGATTCATTTTCAGGAAGACAACATTATTTTTCCTTCTTCTGAAAACGGATCTATTGTAAAAGGAAAACACTACTTCCCTTAAGCGTTTAGTACTTCCTATCCAAGTAGGCTCCTTTTTTGTAAGAGACTTGGCGTGCAGGGGCGCACTGACATTGTTCCCCTGTTGAAATAGCGGATACTTTAGTACCCTTAACAAAACCTGTCTTGGATATCTGCTTACTGGCCATGTCCAGATCACATGTGCAGTCTTGTTTAGGCAAGTGCAACACAAATTCTACAAATAATAATAATAATAAATAAATAGAAATAAACGAATAAATAAATAAATATAGTCGACACTTGTTATCTCGACTCCGCTTATCTCGAATAACCGCTTATCTCGAACTGAAAATCTGGTCTCGTTTTAACATGGAAATCTAACAACAGGTAACAACATATTGTGGAAACGAGCAGGAATTTCTCCTAAGGAGCAATTTCTCCTCTTTTCCGCAACATTTTCAATAAATCTCTAACTTCAGGAGTCTAATTACATACCCAGTTGTGAAATATGGTTCTTCGATTTATTTTTTCCTCAATTCTGCAAATCTGATATGTCGAGGTACGGATATGTCGAAGTATTTCAGGGTGTTCCTTGTACTAGAGTCTAGATAACTAATGTAGACTGTAAATAAAACAGTCTCATCGAATACACATGCTGTGTGTTTACATAAAGTTTGGCCTGGTCATGCAGAGCTAGGAAATGCTGAATTAAAGATTTTAAAGGGACTGGATAAACTTGGCAGATTTTCAGTCGATAACAAGGGAAACAACTTTTGTCCCTTCCTGTTTGTAATTTCCTGTTTGCTTCAATGCACACAAAGCCTCTTCTGACTAGGTGTCTACCGTAGTTACCTAAAATAATGGGGCAGACAGGCCTGAGCAAACAGTGTAGACCAAGATCAGACGCCGCGTTTAGGGAATACACTGTTTGCCACTCAGCCACCACTACTTTAGACACATAAACAGGTAGTAAAAGGGAACTGTTCAAATTTTAGGACAATTATGATAGAGGTTAAGGTGTCCCAATAATCAGGGTAAATACTGTATACCGAGGGGAGACAAAACCATTTTGAAAGAGCTGTTTCCCTTGAAATTGTATCCATGTCTCTTGAAATGGCTTCGAGCTGATGATTTAGCTCATGATGTACAGCAAGACATTTGCTTTTCTTTGAGTTAACTCATTTTAACCCATTAATTCCTCGTGTCCCACAAAAGGGACTTTGGCTAACAGTGTAGACCCAGATCAGACGCCGCGTTCTGCGGCGTCTGATCAGGGTCTACATTGTTTGCATTAAGTTCAGATATTTCTACAAAGCATGATGATAATAAAAAGTAACCAGACACCCCTTATGTAGGAAATTGACCTGTCCAAAGAGTTAAGGTAGAAGAGTCCACTCAGCATAAATAGGCTAACTCATTTTAATCTGGAGACCACAAAAGAGTAAATGATGAAATGTATCTATTATACACAATAAAAATAAAAACAGTAGCTAACATTAATAAAAAGGTTGTAACTCAGCATAGGAAATAGAACGGAATCAATTATCATATAGGTACATGAGAGAGAGAGAGAGAGAGAGAGAGAGAGAGAGAGAGAGAGAGAGAGAGAGAGAGAGAGAGAGAGGGCGGAAGCGCTTGGTCTTCGCTGATCTGTATCCTACGTTACCAATATTCAGTTTGTTTGTTTGTGTTGAGGTTTTACGGCCCAGTCAACCCAATGTGGTCATGTCGAGCGCGGTCAGTTTACCTAACCACACGTTTACTGGGCAGGCTTAGTCCTCAATGCGGTTGACCAGTATTGTGTACATTCTTTCGCCAGAAACTGACAACTGCCCTTCTTGAATCAGCGGAAGGGAGAGAATGACCGTAGATCAATCTCCACGAAAGATTGTTGCCGACATCGGCGGGGGTCGACCAATATTCAGTAGCTGATTTTAACTCGTATTTGAGCGCCTATGTAATTATTCCGATAGCTCAAGAAAACACATTTTGGGGATATTAGGTGAAGTTTTCTTATTTTATTACGCATTTGTATATTGTGTGTACTCATTAGAATTGCCTCATTGACTATACCGTAAAAACTCAGATCATTAGCTGATTACCATTATATTTAAACAAGTCCATTTGATTGCATTTTGATGTGTTTAAAACTGCTGGGCGAGTGGCTAACAGTGTAGACCTGAACAGACGTTGCTTTCTGTGGCATCTCATCTGTTACATGTTAGATCTCTGACTAAAAACTTTTTGTAAAATATGGACGTTTTTCACAGATTCCGAACAGCGATGTCTCTTAACAGATGGCTTTGTTTTTCTGATCCTTCTGTGACCAATTAGCTGGATTCTAAATGATACGCAACGCACGAAAAGTGCCCTTATGCAAATTGCGGACAACGCAGGCCCTGATCAGCCTGCGCATGCGCAGGCTGATCAGGGCCTTCGTTGTCCACTTACAGAATCAAAGGATATTGTAGAAGTGTCGACGAACAGAGAATGTCCAGATCAGACCGCATGGATACGCACGCTCATTTGGGCCTTCGCAGGTCGCATATGGCGTAAGGACATTTTTCCTACGTTGCGTACGAGTATCAAATATTAATTAGGAGACTAGCAGTTTGTAAAACGACTAACTAGGAAATAAACTTAAACAGGAAAATGTGGCGACTATATGCTTAGTACACAGAGCAGCTCTTATTTTTGCGCTTACATTGGAAAAGAGCTTTCTAAATCAGTCTCGCATTTCATGATCATTTTTTTTTTCAAACTGCGCGTGCACATACATGTCATATTCAGGTCTATTATTTCTTCTGTCTTAACATGAAAATTTATTTATTTATTTTTTGCTTATTGTAGAACAATAATACATGTACGACATGCAAATATTGTTCAATATTATCAGTATATACAGTGGCACCTCTACTAACAGTCACCTCTCAACAACAGCCACCTCCCTAAAAATAACCGTTTTTCTGATAATCCAAAGTACATTCTCTCTATATATTAAAGCTCTCTACAATAGCCACCTCCCTACAAAAGCTATTTTTCCCAAAGGTTATTTTGCTAAAGCACAAGAACCAGCCAGCCTTTCATATCGTAAACTTGCTTGCGTAACGTATTTACCCTAAATATTCGGACGCCCTAACTATTTACCTTACCTATCCTAAAATTTTAACTTGCACATTCGGTTAACTAGTATTGTGTCTAAAATACTCCCAGTGCAGGCCCTGATCAAATTGTTTGGATTTTACTCTGAGTCTACACTGTTTGCTCAGTCTATATTGTCGGAATATTTAGGGTAAATATAGTGGTATGCGATCAAACGAGTATTTCAAGGAACATGATAAGGTGAAGGCATCCGACCTAGTTCATCTATGCAATAAACAATCACCTTTGGCTCAATCAAAATGATGTACAAAACTGATTAACAGCAGAAATGCTTATCAGTTTAATGTCACATACATCACTACCAGTATGCTGTTATGGAACGCCATTGCTGTCTTATCTGGCGAAAATACCTCGCGTTTTGTGAGAATGTGTTACGTTATGTGGTTTGTTATTCCTTTATACGAGTTTGGTGTTACTTTATTTGGGTTTAATATTTTATGATGTGACTCAAGTGTTACGCTATGTGAACTGGCAATTACATTTTGTGCATTTATCATTACGCTATGTAGGTTTGTTATTTGCTTATGCTGGTTTAATAATACGGTATTAATTTGTTCATTATGTTTTGTACATTTTCTAATACCTTCTTTGGACACTTTATTTCGTTATGTCAATATAGTTGATGTCATATATGCGGGGAAGTCACGTTCACGTCATGTGACAATTCTTAACGTTATATAAGTTTGTCATTACGGCAAGTGAGTTTGTCATTACGTTATATGAGTTTGATATTACGTTATGTGACTTTGTCATTACGTTATGCGAGTATGGTATTAATTCATGTTGTGTCATAAACTGTAAGTGGCGGAAACTAACGAGATTTCCCGACTTATAGAAAGGTGCTTGATAATACCTATTATTCGATCTATCTATCTATCTATCTATCTATCTATCTATCTATCTATCTATCTATCTATCTATCTACCTTCTGTCCGTCCGTCCGTCCATCCATCCATCCATCCATCCATCTACGAGGATGAGTCAATAAGTAACTAGCCTAACTTATTTCCGGTTGAGATCCACCTCTTCTTTTTCGATGTAATTGCCCTCTATTCAAGTGCCATCAGCCCAGAACTGAAAAAGCCAGGGTCCTTTCCATTGACCTACTCAACTGCCGTCACGACTTCTGATATGAAGCCCACGGATATCCTTTTTCAAGTTTGGGAATAGGAAGAAGTCGCTTGGAGCTAGGTCAGGCGAATAGGCAGGATGTGGTATTAATTCATACCCGTTTCGCTCTACAGCATCCATTGCAACTTTGCAAGTGTGGACTCTCGCGTTGTCCTGTTGCAGCAAAACACTTTTATAGAGATTACCTCGGCGTTTTTCACGGATGGCGGTTCTCAGCTGGTCTAACAAGTTTGCATAGTACACTCCAGTTATTTTACTTCTCTTGGGTAAAAAGTCCAACATAATAACGCTTTTGCGTCCCAAAATACTGTTGCCATCACCTCGCCAGCAGATGGTTGCGTCTTGAACTTCTTTGGCTCGGGGACCAAGGCCCTACCCACTGACGACTCTGGCTCATAATAATGAACCCAAGTCTCATCCACAGTCACCAGACGCAAAAGAAAATCATCTTTTGACCTAAAACGCTTCAACAAGGCGCTACATACTGATGCTCTGGTTGCCATTTGCTCATCGCTAAGGGATTTGGGGACCCAACGGGCTGTTAGCTTGCGCATACCTAAACGACCATGTAAGATTGTTGAAACGCTACCATGTGAAATGCCTAATGCCTGCGCTATTTCTTCCACCTAAATTCGCCTATCAGAGTATACCAGATCCCGAACTTTCTTACACATTTCTTCGTCGGTGGCATCCAGTGGGCGTCCAGACCTGGCTTCATCTTCTAAAGACGTTCTACCGCGTTTGAATTCCCCTACCCAGAATTTAACCTGAGCATAAGATGGTGCAGAAGACCCATAAACATCGGCTAACTCGCCGTGTATTTCCTTGCATGTTTTACCTTTTAAATACAAGTACCGATTTACAGCACGGTACTCAACTTCAGATGAAAAGCATGCCTTTTTTATCACTAGCCATGTTTGACATTCAATATCTTATTAAAGAATGACTCGATACGCGCGCAATTTTGTACCCATGTATAAAACATATATAGAAACAAAGCATGAAAATCGTGACCGTCTCGGTCCATCGGAAATGGGATAGGCTGGTTATTTATTGACACGCCCTCGTATTTATCTATTAGATTTTCTAGTAGACATTAGTTTCTAAAAAAAAAAAAAAGATTTTCCATGCGACATCTCCTCCTTAAATTAGATATTGGGATTACACACACATACCAGCTTGCTGGATCTCATTCTGTTGTTTGATTTTTATTCAAATACGGAAATCAGTGTTGTAGTTTGACCAAATTTTGGAGCAACAGTAACACAGTTATTATTTTTATCATACAAATGCCTATACAATTCTTTAAATTCTTTGTAAGTCATATAGGGTTATCAAGAAAAGCATCACGAAAACATACCTATATAATGTAGACCCCCTTAAACCCCACTTTTATATAGTAAAACTGGGGTTTACAGGGGTGCACATTATTTTTCTAATTTTGCTAAAAAAACATAGATTGTGGGTACTCGTTAGAACCGCCTCGCCGAGGCGGTTCTAACGAGTACCCACAATCTATGTTTTGAATAGAAATTTGAAAAATATCAAAGTTTTTTCGATCTGAAAATTTTCAGTTTTTGGAGATGAAATTTTCTATATATTTGAATAGGTGTGTTTTCGTAATGGAAAAATATAATATCATGCTTCTGTGAACCACAAATGACGAACGAAACCGCAGCAGGCGGAAATGCTGCGGAAAATATCATGAAAAAAAAATTCGAAAGTAAACGTTTCACATTGTTATCGGACGAAGATTTCCAAAAACGTGATAAAAGAGAGAAACCTCAAACACGACCAGGGCCACAAACGTTACAGTTCGCGCGTTTAGAGGGTTTTTAAAGGCAAAAGAAATAACAGTGATTTTGAAAACTTGTCATCAGAATAGTTGGGCGGACTTTTAAGTAAACTTGAGTTCGAAATTTGTCATTAAATTAGAAAAAAATATCATCTTCCTTTTATGTGTTGTGTTCAAGCACTTGTTTGTCAGTCAGTCTGCCCGCCATTCAGTAGTTATTACCTCAGTCAATATTGATATACTCTGGTCGACATCACATCAAATCCAACGACACATAGTCAATAATTATATAATGTTTACCTTAACAAAATGCATCAATTATTTTCTTAAATGACTTGTTTAGCTGTCTGGCAACAGTAACAAGTGATGTTGATCAGTCCTTGACCATACCCAGGCTGTTTGTTACAGGACTATTTTTAGCAACAAAAGTGATGTAGACAGGCCATTGACCTTAGCCTGGCTATTTTTAACAAGTACCAGTTAATATTAGCAAACATCAGGATTTATAAAACCTGTTACAGACAATTTCAGCCAATTAGAGAAGTCATATGAGAAAACAAATTGTCAAATAACGTATGAAGTACAATTATCCCGGTACAACGCTTATCCAGGCAACAGCAACGATTAACTGAGAACAAATGCAGCTGTGCTGCAGTTATCCCGGAAAATTTCTGTTTTCTTTTGAAAGCTGTACGATCTGTGCGACTGTAAGTTTGCTTGTGTGTACTTATCTGTACTGCATACTCTCATTTATGTCTCACCACCAGTCCTACTGAAATGGCATGGTCCCCTACTGTCCCAGTACCAGTCGTACTGGTACGACACAGTCCACTACTATCCATGTACCTTTCCTGCTGATACGACACAGTCCACTACTAACCCAACAGTAGTCCTACTGTTATGATACAGTCAACTCCTGTCCTAGTACCAGGTCCACTGATATAACACATTTCCCTTCTGTCCCAGTACCAGATCTACTGAAGCGACACAGTCCACTAGTGCCCCAACACCAGTACTACAGATACGCTAGTCAACTACTGTCCTGGAACCAGATCTACTGATATGATACAGTCCAATACTGACCCAGTCCTACTCAAACAACACAGTCCACTACTGTCCCAGTACCAAGCCTTCTGATAGGACACAACCCTCTATTGTCCCAGTACTAGTCCTACTGATATAATACAGTCCACAATGACCCAGTACCAGTCCTATCGATATGATGCACTCCACTTCTGTCCAAGTATTAGCCCTACTGATTCGACACAGTCCACTACTGCACCAGTACCAGTCCTACTAATACGATACAGTCTACTACTGTCCCAGTACAAGTCCTACTGATATGAAACATTCAATTACTGCCCCAGTGCCAGTTCTACTGATACGACACAGTGCACTACTGTCCCATTACCAGTCCTACTGATATTACACATTCCACTACGGAAGACTGATACTTGGCCTGTAGTGGACTGCGGAGTATACGGAAGACTGCTACTTGGCCTGTAGTGGACTGCGGAGTATACGAAGACTGATACTTGGCCTGTAGTGGACTGCGGAGTATACGGAGGACTGATACTTGGCCTGTAGTGGACTGCGGAGTATACGGAAGACTGATACTTGGCCTGTAGTGGACTGCGGAGTATAAAAAGTCTGATACTTGGCCTGTAGTGGACTGCGGAGTATACGGAGGACTGATACTTGGCCTGTAGTGGACTGCGGAGTATACGGAGGACTGATAATTGGCCTGTAGTGGACTGCGGAGTATACGGAGGACTTATACTTGGCCTGTAGTGGACTGCGGAGTATACGGAAGACTGATACTTGGCCTGTAGTGGACTGCGGAGTATACGGAGGACTGATACTTGGCCTGTAGTGGACTGCGAAGTATACGGAGGACTGCTACTTGGCCTGTAGTGGACTGCGGAGTATACGGAAGACTGATACTTGGCCTGTAGTGGACTGCGGAGTATACGGAGGACTGATACTTGGCCTGTAGTGGACTGCGGAGTATACGGAGGACTGATACTTGGCCTGTAGTGGACTGCGGAGTATACGGAAGACTGATACTTGGCCTGCAGTGGACTGCGGAGTATACGGAAGACTGATACTTGGCCTGTAGTGGACTGCGGAGTATACGGAAGACTGATACTTGGCCTGTAGTGGACTGCGGAGTATACGGAAGACTGATACTTGGCCTGTAGTGGACTGCGGAGTATACGGAGGACTGATACTTGGCCTGTAGTGGACTGCGGAGTATACGGAGGACTGCTACTTGGCCTGTAGTGTACTGCGGAGTATACGGAGGACTGATACTTGGCCTGTAGTGGACTGCGGAGTATACGGAGGACTGATACTTGGCCTGTAGTGGACTGCGGAGTATACGGAAGACTGATACTTGGCCTGTAGTGGACTGCGGAGTATACGGAAGACTGATACGTGGCCTGTAGTGGACTGCGGAGTATACGGAGGACTGATACTTGGCCTGTAGTGGACAGCGGAGTATACGGAAGACTGATACTTGGCCTGTAGTGGACTGCGGAGTATACGGAGGACTGCTACTTGGCCTGTAGTGGACTGCGGAGTATACGGAAGACTGATACTTGGCCTGTAGTGGACTGCGGAGTATACGGAAGACTGATACTTGGCCTGTAGTGGACAGCGGAGTATACGGAAGACTGATACTTGGCCTGTAGTGGACTGCGGAGTATACGGAGGACTGATACTTGGCCTGTAGTGGACTGCGGAGTATACGGAGGACTAGTCCATTATTCTATTTCTGATGATTTCTGATGATGATATTTCTATATCCCGCCACACGTTAATGACGAGGTATTATGGCGTAAGCTGTCTGGATGTGCGTCCGTCTGCCGCCCGTCCGTATTTTCCTATCCGGATAATAACTTGAGTAAATATGAATGTGTTTTCACCAAACTTTTTATATACATTGATATTGTGGAGATTTGATTTGGGATTGATAACGAGCAAATTTCGTCAATTTTGACAGAGTTATCTGCCTGCGACACGTCCATATTTATGTTTCCGGATGACTGGAGTAAATATCAGTGAATTTTCATCCATCAGGAAAACATGCCTATATAATGTTGACCCCCTTAAACCCCACTTTTATATAGTAAAACTGGGGTTTACAGGGGTATACATTATTTTTCTTATTTCTGCTCTAAACATAGATTGTGGGTACTCGTTCGAACCGCCTCGCCGAGGCGGTTCTAATGAGTACCCACAATCTATGTTTTGAGCAGAAATATGAAAAATATTAGAATTTTTTATCTGAAAATGTGCCAGTTTTTGGTTGTAAAATTTTCAATATATTTGAATAGGCGTGTTTTCGTAATGATATTTAGTACATGCATTGATATTGTGGAGATCTGGTTTGCAATAATTTGCTAATGGGCAGATATAATAGTGGCGGGGTATTATCGTTTCACATTTGTATTTTGTCATTTAAAATTAATCAAACCGTATCTAGTGCCTTAGGATGACTGGGGTTCGAGACTGTGTCCTTTCGTGGTAAATTTACATTTATATCTGGAAAAGTCAAAAAGTAAATGTAAGTTTATACAGTAGAACTTTTATCCATCACGCATATACGCCTATATGACCTCTTTAAACCCCACTTTTATCTAGTAAAACTGGGGTTTACATGGGGTATACATTATTTTTCTTATTTCTTTTAAAAAAATAAATTGTGGGTACACGTGTTAGAACCGCCTCACTGAGGCGGTTCTAACACGAGTACCCACAATCTATGTTTTGAGCTGAAGTATGAAATATCAGAGTTTTTGATCTGAAAATTTTCAGTTTTTGGAGGTGAAATTTTTAATGATTTTTATAGGCGTGTTTTCGTAGTGGCTCGATCATCTTTGGCCTATCGAAATTTGTTCGAGACATGGGTAGTTCGAGGCCCTGAGGGTTAACCAGAGCGCCAGGTCAAGAGGTAAATGGGGATAATTCAGAGGTATCATTTCGACCGTCTATGAATTAATGACACGTCGAACGTACTCGTGTGAATCGCCTAATGAAACAATTCTAATGAGTACACACAACTTACAATTTCATCATAAAATAAGATAATTTCACTAAAATACCCCTAAATATTCGTTTACTTGAACTATCGGAAGAATTTCCCAGGGACTCAAAAACAAGTACGCGGCGGTGTTCGAGTCATTGAAATTTTACTGACGTCTGTACGCTTGGCTTACGCTTGCGAGTTTCTGTTTTTTTTTGTGTGTGTTTTTGTTTGTTTTTCTTTACTCCAATTTGTACTGGGCATATTTTCTCGCAAAGTGCAATAGTTTCTGAATGAAGGGATCGTCTTGAGACACAAAAACGTGGAAATTAATGTGTGGCATAGAGGGCCTGATTGATCGTGGCATTCGCATGAGGCAGGAGGCAGGAGATGCCCAACACAGCCAGCATGTGTGGCAGAAAGTCCAAGCAAGACTGATACGAGTCACAATGTCCGAAAACGTACATTCGATGAGGCGATTCTAATGAGTACACACAGCATACATTTTCATGATTAAATAAGAAAATGTCCCCAAAACATTTCTAAATATATTTGCTCTATAGAGCTTTCGGTCCCGAAAATATCCCTTAATATTTGCTTTTTTGAGCAATAGGGACTGAAGAAACTATCCCACACTATATAGTGGGAGAGTCAAATTTTAATTTTAGGTATTTCAGGCTATGTGGTGTGGTTTAGATATTCCTGGAGAAAAGATGGCTAAAGTATTTGCAAACAGTGAAGCCCCTGATCCGACGCCACAGAATGCGGCGCCTGATCTGGGTCTCCACTGTTTGCTAATTACGCGTTTGTCTTCAGGCTAAAATGGGTTAGTGTTTCGAGGTGATATCACCTTCACTTTTCACGCTATATTCTCAACCACTATTCAGCTAAAATACAAATTTCAGTGTACTATTACCAAACTTGACACTTCCGTTTCATTTTTGCATCGATATTTCTTTACGTCTGTTTGAATTACCAAAATACACGCAAAAGATCGCAATGATCCTCCATTTTGCAAAAACAGCACCAGTTTTTCCGCATCGAGTTTCCTTGCACAGGCTCCAGATATGGTTATAAATCATAAAACATATTAGCAGAGCTATATCCACAAAATATTTTTTATACTTTCCACGGAAACGCATGCTACGGGTACGCATAAGAAGCACCTCGGCGAGGCAGTTCTAATGAGTACCCACAGCATGTTTGTGTGGACAAGTAAGAATAAAAAAAAAAAACACTTATCAGTTGAAAATCATAAGTTTGGTGAAAATGTGGGATCATGGTCATTACGAAAACACGCCTATTCAAATATATTGAAAATTTTACCGCCAAAAAATGAAAATTTTCAGATAAAAAATTCTGATATTTTTCATATTTCTGCTCCAAACATGGATTGTGGGTACTCGTTAGAACCGCCTCGGTGAGGCGGTTCTAACGAGTACCAACAATCCATGCTTTTGAGCAGAAATAAGAATAATAATGTATACCCCAGTAAACCCCAGTTTTACTATATAAAAGTGGGGTTTAATGGGGTCAAAATTATAAAGGCGTGTTTTTGCGATGTTTTTCGTATGCCTTAGACTTGCCTCAGCGAGATAATTGTAATGATGACCCAAAGCATATGCTTCAAAGCAAAACTATATTCTGCATTCACATTTTGCCTTTCCTTTATGCTTGATGATGCCTTGTTATGAATATCACGACGCTAGTAGAGACGCGTTTGAGATATGTTTTCTTATTTATAGTTCGGAAATCAGGGCTTTACATTTCATGTGATTCACATAATATGTCAAACTCTGTTTTCACTGCCTGTCATATTTCGATACACAGAATATTCTCGGAAAAGAACGAAAATCATTTGAAACAATAACTAATAAAGCCTAAAAGACTCGAACACCAATGTCTCGTTTACCGCGACTGATTCGAACTCTTTTCTGAGTCCCTAGGAATTCTTCCCATCACGAAAACATGCCTATATAATTTTGACCCCCCTTAAACCCCACTTTTATATAGAAAAACTGGGGTTTACAGGGGTATATATTATTTTTCTTATTTCTGCTCAAAAACATAGATTGTGGGTACTCGTTAGAACCGCCTTGTTGAGGCGGTTCTAACGAGTACCCACAATCTATGTTTTGAGCAGAAATAGGAAAAATATCAGTGTTTTTCGTCTGAAAATTTTCAGTTTTTGGAGATGAAATTTTCTATATATTTGAATAGGCGTGATTTCGTAATGGATAATCTGGAGAAAAAATATACTTAGGGATATTTTAGGGAAATGTTCTTATCTCAGCATAAAAAATGTATGTTGTGTGTACTTGAAGAGCCTCATCGAGGCGATTCTAATGAGTACACTCAATATATCGTAATTTTACGAGTATGGAAGATCGAAAAAGATATCCCTAAATTAACCCCATTTGCCTCCTGCCATTGAAGTTCGACTGTAATGTATTCAAATTTTGGATCCTCTCTGAATGAAAACGGCCTTATAACACATGCGCATAGGCGCATCCTAATCGTTAACAATATATATGGGACTGGTATATTCGATAAGCGAACAGTGTAGACCATGATCAGGCTGCGCAGATGTACAGGCTAATTTTAGTTTAAGCTATTCGCATATGTTATATTCTCGACTATTGTTTGGAGAGGCTTATTTATAGATAGCGTCTTAGGACTGAAATTTTGCACGCTGGGTAAACGTTTCAGCAGACGACACATTGCTGATTTGTTTTCATATTTTTCCCAGAAAATAGATTTTGATATTACATGGTAGACCCATTTTTGACGAATCGATGTATTGTGTTTTCCTAAATCAATAAGATTAAGCATTTAGTGAAAAAAACAACAACAGCAAAACAAAAAAAAACAAAAAAAAAACAACAACCCCAAACAAACAGCATATTATTCTTTTTTCTGAAAAACAAAACAAAACAAAACAAAAAAAAAAGCCAAAAAACAAAACAAACAAAAAAACAAAACAAAAAAACAACAACAACAACAAACAAACAAAACAAAACAACAACAAAAAACAAACAAACAAACAAACAAACAAACAAACAAACATCAACTATCTAGTAATCGTCTGCTGAATGGCCAAGAGAGTTCTGACGACTAAGCGTGTAATACTAGTAATAGTCTACCTTGCAACGACAATAAAGTTTACTATTAATCAACAAAGTAATTATTGTTTAACAGCCTCTATCGTACAAATGGAGTGTTTTGCATGATTTCTATATACTGTAAGTTACAAGGATTTATGGGATAAAAACCGAGGAGTTCAAGATTGCCAATATTTTACGGTATTATTACAGTCGATGAAACTTTAAACATCGTGATACTTCTGTTTGGTGCTTAGAGTACATCAAAATGCCGACACATTCTGGAGCTAAATTTGCAGACAGCAGTTCTGATATTATCCATTCAGACAAAGCAGCATTTTTTATTTATTTATTTAATTAATTAATTAATTAATTAATTAATTAATTAATTAATTAACTTATTTATTAATCAGTACTTATCTGCATGAAGCAAGCAACAACAAAACTACTCAAAAAGAGGGTTTATTGTCTTTCAACACTTTAAAAGTTGAAAACAAAAAGTTGATTAATAAAAATGTAGTGAAATGCATGTTTCACGTTGGTCCTGTCACAGGTCCTCTGGCAGTCGTATTGACCTTCGGATGGCTGTATTGGCCCTCGGCTCCTCAGGCCAATACGACCTCGGAATACGACCGCCCTCGGACCTGTAGTATAACATTATAATATCATACTCTGATTTTAATTCAGTTTAGTCTGGATTTCCCAGAAAGAGAACTTGTAAACAGTACAGACCCAGATCAGACGCCGCACATTGCGGCGTCTGATCTGGGTCTCTACCGTTTACAATAAGTTTAGCCATTTTTATATCGGAACATCTAAATCAGATAGCCTGACATGCGTAAATATGAGATTCGATTCTTCCAATATATAGTCTGGCGGGAATTTGTTTTGTCTAAAATGGGTTAAGGGAGTAGGGTACCGAATTAGATATGAGGACTGTGACCAGTAAAAATTATACAGACGCCAATGGATATATTTCATAAAAAAGATCGACGCTTATTGGACAATAGTAAATGAGACTGTTTGAATTTCGTCAGTTTTACAAACGGCTGTTAATGTTTTTGCGAAACGCGTAGTAATAGGGGCTCAACATTTCTGAGAAGCGGGTAGGGTATCGATTTGATCAAATTACTTTACTTACCTAAATGTATTTGTACGGAATGCCGCGTCTGATTAGGATCTATACCGTTTGCCATTCATCCTACAATTTAGACAAGTTCACTGATAGTAAAATAGACTTGTAGACATTTTAGAAATACCAGGTAAGGTGAGCAAATATTAAGTATGGTAAATATGGTAGTAAAATATTTATCAAATTAAAAATTTCTGAAAACGAAATTTTGAGTCAAACAGGATTCGAATGATTCCCCGACCCCCCTCCTACACACACACACACACACACACACACACACACACACACACACACACACACACACACACACACACACACACACACACACACACACACACACACACAAGCCTCTAGATCAGCCCCTGTACGCTGTACATTGAAGCGACAGTGCTTGACTGGCGGTAATCAATGAGGTTTAATCTGGCAGCTCGTCTGTGCAGCGTCTAGTTTGGTCTCATTGGTCTTGGTATAAGGTTCCCGGATTGTGGCATTATACTAGGATTTTTACTAAGCAGACTTCTTGTCCTTTGGGCAATCTGCACGGTGTCGTTGAAGAAAAGAATAAATGACCCCTGCGAGCAATGAACACACTCACAAAAAAAAAAAAAATAAAATAAAATAAAATAAATGAATAAAATAAAATTAAAAACAAACAAAAAAAAAAAAAAAACAAGAAAAAAAACAACAACAACAACAACAACAACAAAAAAAAAAAAAAAGCTTAAGTGTCAAGTTTTCTGGGCCAGACTAGATAGCGGCCAATTAGGTCTCAGCAGGCCCTCATAAAAATTTTCAAAAATCCTGTAATGGACTCCAATGACCTCAAAGGACCATCTATGTGACTGGTCCAGGATAATGAAGAATCCATAGTAGCTTTGAGTCATACATACATACATACATACATACATACATACATACATACATACATACATACATGCATACATACATGCATACATACATGCATACATACATAAATGTATGCAGCCATACATACATACATACATACATACATACATACATACATACATACATACATACATACATACATACATACATACATACATACATTTGTAAGTATGAATTCTCTTTTTTGTGGATTTTATTGATGTTTAACCTCCGGTGAATAACTGACAAACCGAATAAAGCCCGCTTTACGTAAAGTGTATGAAATGATTCGCCAGTGTTGTCGTATCTATTAACATCACGAAAACATACCTATATAATTTTGACCCCATTAAACCCCACTTTTATATAGTAAAACTGGGGTTTGGAGGGGTATACATTATTTTTCTTATTGCTGCTCAAAAACATAGGTTTTGGGTACTCGTTAGAACCACCTCGCCGAGGCGGTTCTAACGAGTACCCACAATCTATGTTTTGAGCAGAAATATGAAAAATATCAGAAATTTTATCTGAAAATTTTCATTTTCTGGTGGTAAAATTTTCAGTATATTTGAATAGGCGTGTTTTCGTAATGAATCCACAAAAATAATAATTCATTCCTTATAATTCCAATCTTGTCATGAACCTCACGAAAACACGCCGATATAATTTTGACCCCCTTAAACCCTACTTTTATACAATAAAACTGGGGTTTACAGAGTATACATTATTTTTCTTATTTTGCTAAAAACCATGGATTGTGGGAACTCGTTAGAACCGCCTTGCCGAGGCGGTTCTAACGAGTACCCACAATCTATGAGAAGAAACATGAAAAATATCAGATTTTTTTATCTGAAATTTTTTTCGTTTTTGGTTGTAAAATTTATTATATATGCTCAAAGGCAATAAAAAGTATACAGTTTCGAGTTTTGCTTACCGGCTCGTGTTGTACCTTTTTCGTTAAAATGTTTTCATGGTCATTTTTGTCAAACGTCTGTCTTTGAAAATCACAAAGGCAATTCTTTCGCATTCATGCATTATGGAGTTATGAGCTCTTTATTGAAAACAGCATTTACAGTCATAACTCGCTTTGTATAATACAAATATCATTTTACTTTTCATAAATGTCTTGCACAAATATCTGTGAGTAAAATCACAGCGTTATTTAATTTGAACTTCCCATCAAATGACGTCAAGCTGAATTTGAATTTCTTCCCGCATTAAATTATCTCCCTTTAAATGAGAAATATAGGGAATTTAAAGAGTCTATATTTGAAGTGGCGTCGTTCGTTTTTAATTGAATTTTTCGAAAAAAATGTTGACTTGGCTTAGCCTCCTTGCACCACATACAGATGAAATCTCATAAAACCGTTTATTTAACAGAACAATGTCAATTAATATCCCATAGAAATTCAGTACATTCCGTCAGAAGAGAAACAAAAATGTCAAAAACGTCATGTCCTTGGTATAGAAATTCGACAGTGTACACACCTATGTTATGCATTTGAAGTTGAAACATGTCGTTACAGCATTTGTATCCTTCTATCGACTGAATGTAACACAAATGAATAAATGTAAGTTTCTTTGTCCAAAATGCACTTTTAAAGGGAATGTACTCATAAGCGAATGTTGATTTAGACCCCTTATTCGTTTCTGTAAATGTCATTTCCTTGCTCTTTGATAGAATTTCCTGAAAATTGTTGCAAATTGCGCGTAAATGATTGTGCTTAACTGTAATATCAACGATTAATGTAGATATGTAAAACTCCGGTGACAAATAAAAAAATAGTTGCCTGTATACTTATACTGTATACTTGTATGTCTTATTTTTGCCTCTCAGTATATTTTAATGGGCGTGTTTCCGTAATGAATGTTACATATGTAACAAAAAATGTCAATCTTTTCAGAAGGCGGAAGGAAGACAGATTCGACGGAGTCCTGCTCTGGGCCCAGTTGTTCAAAGCGTCGTTAGCTTAACGAGCTCGTTAGGATCATTTCGTTAACTGTTTTAGCGGATTCAATATACAATATTCTGATATTTTTTGCTGAAAAAATGTGAGTAGCTTTTGCACTCACATTTTTTCAGCAAACAAATTCAGCATATTTGCGTATAACTCGATGTAATTTTCAACAAACCGTTACATGTAACTAACGATGTCGTTAGCTTTGAACAACTGGGCCCAGGACTTTATAGGTGTGTAAAAAGTTTTCTTCAACCAGTCAGACTGCGTGAACTGTATATTAAGATGAGGAGTTGGAACCCTTTTTTTGTTTAACCTTAATTTTACTTGCTTTTATTTGTTTCGATTTCAAGTACAGTCGAACCTCAATAGCTCGGACACCGATGGCTCGTTTACCTGGCTAATTCGAACTCATTTTTGAGTCCCTACAAAATTCTTCCGCTAGCTCAAGAAAATAAATATTTAGGGAAATTGTCTTATTTTATCGTGAAATTGTATGTTGTGTGTACTCGATGAGGCGATTCTAATGAGTACACTCAACACAAAATTATTGTGTAGAAGATCGATAGATTTCCCAGAATTGGCGATATTTGCTTCCCTACCTGGCGCTGTGATTAACCTTCAATGGCTCGAACGACCCATAGCTGGAACACTTTTCCATGGTCCCAAAGGTGTTCGAGCCATTGAAGTTCGACTGTATGTACAATTTTGTAGATATACATTATACAAAAGTCAATGACTTTTGATTAGGTCGACATCAGGATTCAACGACCAAAGAAAGTCAGTGAGATAAACCTCGGTCTCAGCGAATATCAATTTTGAAGGTTGATAAATTTTGATGTCGACCTAATCAAAAGTTAGCGATCGCTTTTGTAGATGACATTTTAATGTCCGAAAACTTGCTATTTTTCATTACAGTTTTACTGGTCTCTGGAGTCTGACACTACTCGCAGAATTTGTCAAAACAAGTCGTCGACGATTCGACCAGTTTGTGAGAAGCTTTCTCGGCAGACATGTAATAAGTTCAGGACATAACAGTAGGCCAATGCTTATCTGTACATCATATCTGTACATCTGGTAGAAAAATATAATGTACAATACTGAGGTAAATGGACAAGAAATACAAGAGAGAGAGAGAGAGAGAGAGAGAGAGAGAGAGAGAGAGAGAGGGTACCAAAAAAGAAACTTTCGCGATACTTCAGTGGGACTGTTTCCACATATGTGTATATTAACAGTTTTTATTCGTATTTGTTATTGCACAATAATTTAAAATCAATTCATCAAAGTTCATTTACAGTCTGAAAATTATCAATTTCATTGGATTTTTCAATTTCATTGAGGTAGGTGTCGATTCAATTTTTTTTTGCTTTAGTAACGAGTATGCCCACCGCGAGCATTGCTAACAGCTTGGCAGCGACGACGCATTGAGTGGATGAGATTATTAATTTGAGCCTGGGGTATATTATTCCACTCTTCTAGCAAAGCGTCACGGGGCTCATTGACGTTATCAGGCGGATTTTGACGTTGCCGTACACGTGTGTCAAGATTATCCCAAAGGTGCTCGATGGGATTTAGATCCGGGCTTTTTGAGGGCCAGTCGTCTATGAAATCAATATTGTTGTTTCGCAAGAACTGGATATTGTCACGGGCAACGTGAGGTCTGGCGTTGTCTTGCTGAAACACAGAAATAACGCCGTGATTTTGTAAGAGAGGAACAACGTGTGTTGCAAGGACACGGTCTCTATACTTTTGAGCATTCAAATTGCCATCAATGACCACTAATTGGATACGATACCCATAACTTATTCCGGCCCAGACCATTACGGAACCCCCACCGCCAAAACGATCCCGCTGAAGAACGCAACAGTCAGCGGAACGTTCATTCCTACGTCGGTAGACCCTGATCCGACCATCACTATTGGACAATGCAAATCTGGATTCATCTGAAAAAAGAATCGTCCGCCAGTCTTGCCTTGTCCAGTTTATGTGTCTATTAGCCCATTGAAGCCTGTCACGGCGATGACGATCCGTTAATACTGTTCCGACGTAGGGACGACGTGCACGTAAATTGTTCTCAGCCAAACGATTTCGTACGGTTTGAGCGGAAATCCTGGGGTTATGAGTACCTGAGTGACAGACGCTGTAGCTGTCGCAGTTAAAAAACGATTTCGTAAATGTTGGTTCAAAATATAGCGGTCTTGCGCCGGCGTGGTCACACGTGGTCTACCGCTACGTGGAAGGTCTTCCGTGCTTCCGGTCTGCACAAACCGCCGTCTCAGACTTCTAACTGCCTGCACAGATGATCCAACTTGCGCAGCAAGATCTTCCGTTGAAGCTCCTGCCTCCAGCATCCCAACGGCTCTCTCTCTTAAATGTTTCGCAATTCGAGGCATCGATATAAAAGTGTTTAGGTATGTTTATGACTGTAGTCGTCAAGTGCAATAATTTGCAGTGAAAAAAGTTAAAACATGTAAACCAGGTATGTCCACTCCGTGCGTGCACTTGAAAATGGAGGTTTTGTCAAAACAGACGATATCGTTCGACATGAGGTGATTATCTGACCGATTTCCCAAAGTAGGACGTCAGTGTAAACTACTACATATACACATTTTTCTACATGTGGTATTTAACCTTATAAGTTTAAGACCTACTTTGCGAAAGTTTCTTTTTTGGTTCAGTATATATGTTCGTAATCAATAATGATGGAACAGTGTTTGTCATAGTCTCTGCGTAATGCATATACGCAGGTTTTATCACATACTGTATTGAAACTTGAATGAATATCGACGTCTCATTTACCATCATGGTGGCTGTTTAGAACTCATTTTTGAATCTCTCGGAAATTCTTCCGATAGCTCATGACAAGAAAACAAATATTTGAGGATATTTAGGGAATTTGTTTTATTTTATGATGAAAATGCATGTTCTAATGAGTACACTCAAAAGGGATCTGACATTATATATTCAATCCCTGACTCAACATATCATTATAGTTATCCCGATTTACCTTTTGATCTGGTGATATGATTTATCTTAAGTGTCTCGAACTACCCATGTCTAGAATAAACTCTTTTCCCAAGAAGCCCGTTGTTTTTTTTTTTAATATCTATATTAATCAGAAAATAATTGGATGTGTAATGGTATGATTAATACAATATGTCCAAGTAGCTTAACATTATCTTGTGTAAGGGGACTGAATACACTTTGTAGACTTTCCTCCATTTTTTTAAGAGAGACAACTTTTGTGACCTCCTGTCTGCTTTTCCCCACACCAAGCCCCTTCTTAAAAGGGATCTGCTCTAAAAAGGAAATAATATACAATGTAGTAGCTGTCCTTAAGCAAAAACAATTTCAGGCGACATTTTGAAAAAATGTTTCATATTCTTTTTTAAGTAGACTGTGACATTTAATGCGCATTGTCTCCTAAGGAGACAGTTTGCATGGAATGCCAAAGTCTATTTTCTGGGAAAAATAAGAAAAAATATAAATTTGCTGTCTGCATGAAAGTGTATATGTTCCCCTTTGGCCGGTTAATGATGTTTTCGTAGTTGTTCTCCTGGAAGAATAGTTGCTAATGAGTTTATCTGTTCAGAACAGTGTAATGGTCTTTCGATAGCCTGGAACATTCCCCGGACTTAAGCTGGTAATCAAAATTCATAAACGCTTACATGTAGCATACTTAGAAAAAAAAAAAAAATCAGCAGACTACATTTTGAAATATTTTTTCTTATTCTTTTTTCCACAAAGTTGATTTTGTTATTCCATGCAACATTTCCCCTAAGGAGAGAATTTGGAATGTCAAAGTCTATTTTTTAAGAAAAATAAGAAAAAAAAATATATATCATAGATTGTTGTCTGCTGAATTCGCCTATAGACTAGAAAAAAAATTAACCGGCAGCAGAAGATAATCAAAGCGCTGCAGGCGCTGGAGGCCTGGGCATCAGAACAGTCTTCATTTGTCAACAGGTTTTCGTAAGCATTTATTCAAAACTTTCTGCTAGTTGTTATTACCATAGCTCTAGCTAAGATACTTTTTTTTTCAATCAAAAAGGAGGATATTTTCTCATTTCTCCATACAAACATATGTTTTGGTACTCATCAGAAGCGCATCGGCAAGGTACTTCCAATGAGTACCCACGACATATGTTTTCATAGAGGAAGAAAAATATTAATCTGATACCAGCCTCGACCCTCCCCCCCCCCCCCCCCCCCCATCACCTCTTACATGTATGTAGAGATATGGTTAACTTATCTAAAACTTAGTTTTAGTGGATTTTTTGCAGCAAACATAATCTGGATTATCACTAGGCCATTCTAATGAGTACCCACAATATATGTTTTACGACAAAAATGACAAAAATATCCCTTAAATTATCTTCTTATCTATGGTTGTGCACTACTCATCTGTCGAGAGGATAGGCAATTATAGCCCAAACATCCTACAAAATATTGAATCAGTTGGCATCCTTGGTAAAAATTTCAGCAGAAGACATTTTGAGATATTTTTCTTATTTCTTCCTGAGCTTTGAGAAAGCGTATTATCTTGAAAAAAGTAAGGAAATTATCATCAATTTTTTCGTCTGCTATAATTCCCGGAGAGTGGTAGTGGTAAAAGACAAACCTTATTTATGCATGTGTGAAAAAGGTTAGTCTAATCCCAAAAGTTATCAAAAAATTTGAGGCACAATACGGTTTCAAACATCAAAATTGGTTTACCTTGTTTTTTTTTCAGCATTTTTGTCGAAGACGTATTAAGATTAGGTTTGCAGTGGAACATGAAACCCAATTTATACCATAATATTTTATTATGAAAATTGTGATTATTGTATCTTTATGTACTAATTATCCGATTTTTTTATTTGATATCATAATATACCATTTAAAATTGATTTGAAGTATATAATATATTGTTTATTAAGAAATAAATAATAATAATATGAACAGTTTATTGCATTACATAGCAATTTTGATCCATCGTACCTGCAGGTGCGTTCGACAGTCGTCACAAAAAAAAAAAAAAAAAAAAAAAAAAAAAAACGAACCGCGTGATTAAATGGACTATGAGTAAGTCGACTATAAAATAAGTGCAGCAAGAAAATTGTAAACGCCTGAAGTACGGATGGCCGCGAGTCCAAACCAAATACCTGACTAGCTGATTTTTCTCCAAACCCTAGTCGTTTCGCCCCCAAACTATTGCTTTTCAAGCAGTATTGGGGTGCAGTGCATAGTGCATGGTAGTTTGCATATTGTGTGGTAAGATATGTTGAGATGGGTGGGTTTGGATAAGTCTACTAGTTAGTCGTCACATCCCTGTCCGCTCTTCTTACTCTATCTGACGCAACTCATCCTACTATAGCTGTCCTATTCAACCCTAGACACTTCCGTTGTATGTTTAAGTAATGTAACACTTTGTGGTATTTAGTAGGACCAGGGTCTCTTTTGTATAAAGATACCCTGGTATCACCAGTCTTTCAACCTACTTAATCTCGAAGGGAGTGTTTAAAAGACGGGACTAACGGTCGAGACCAAATGTCGGTAATGAAATTAAACAATCGAATAATGGCATTAAACATGCAAGTATTGGAATGAACTTTAGAACATGTGTAGAATATAGCCTCGTCTTAAAAGTGTATGTCCGATTTTGTCTTCATATCAAAAATTTTCCTCTTTCTGAACCAAAATATACGACCCTGCCCTACAATTTGGGGTCGGGACCAAATTTACGGTGTTGACGATGTCAAGCATTTTTCAAATTATGGTCAATATGGGGTTGCCATTGGAGTGCATTATCATTTACTAACATGTCGAAGATCAAAAGAATACAAAAATAAAGTTATGCCAGCGTACCGTCTGGTAAACATTGGACCCGGGACCAGGCCGGGACTAATTTCATTCTTTCTAGCTTGACATCGGACCCAAATTCGGTTATTTCTGATGTCACGTACGTGACATGTCTTAGATTTGATCAGACATGCATATTAAATGATTTATTCAAGTTTGCAATAATTTAATTAAACTGAGAGACACTATGCACGTCGCACCAGAAATAGTGCTAATCTGGGTCCTATGTCAAGCCAGAAATTAAGCAATTAGTCCCGACCTGATCCCGGGTCAAATATTTACGAGACGGTAATATAAAATAATTTATTTTTTTTTTATATTTTTCTTATCCGTGACATTTTTTAAATGATAATGATTAAAACGATTCCCTTTGTGACCCCAAACTGACCATAATTTACAAAATGCTTGACATCGTCAACACCGCAAAATTTCGTTCCGACCCCAAATCGTGAAACAGAGTCGAATATTTTGGTTCAGAACGGGAAAATATTTAATCTTCAGATATAATCAGATATGCATTTTTTTTAGAAGTAGCAATATTCTACATTTGTTTCAAATTTCATTCCGATATATGCACGTTTAATGCCATTAATAGATTGTCAAAATTTAGTCTCGACTTTTGGTTCCCACTCCCGACCTTTACTTTTGGCTTTTAAACTCTCCCCTCTCGAAGCGAATCAGTTTCTCCTCGAGTCAACGAACACTCCATATTTTCCCGCAATTTTTAAATATGTATTACTGCGTTTTTTGCGATGTTTTATTTAGAATTTATTTAAAGGGTCAATTTACTATTTGTCGAGGTTAACAGTTTAAAGATATCTCATTCTTGAAGTTTATTGTATATACTATGAGTCATTTGCAAGTCAGACTATTATTCTTCTCCAAAATTCCCACACTATTTTCTCTTGCGCATGTACAAGTCAATCACAGCGAATCGGTTTGTCGGGGTGAAGAAGTTCGTCGCCCTGAAAGTCAAATTATAAAGAAGTTTGCAGTGTTTACCTTCGACACTTATCTTTTTGTCGCACCTGCTTGTAGCAGGGTGCGATATAGGCGTCCGATTTTTCCGTCCGTCCGTCCGTCAGTCCGTCCGTCTGTCAACATTTATGTCGACGTTCGACATTTATGTCAAAGTTAGTATTCTAATCAACTACAAGACTAAACAACCATCAAACCTTGCATGAAACATCTCCCTGACCTCCTGACTTTGCGACATAGGCGTCCGCTTTTCCGATCGTCTGTCAGTTCGCCCGTCCGTCTGTCAACATTTATGTCGAGTTCGACATTTATGTCAAAGTTAGTATTCTAATCAACTACAAGACTAAAAAACCATCAAATCTTGCATGAAACATCTCCCTGACCTCCTGACTTTACGACATAGGTGCCCGCTTTTCCGTTCGTCTGTCCGTCCATCTGTTAACAGTTCTGTTATGTCGAAGTTCGACATTTATGTCAAATTTAGTATTCTAATCAACTACAAGACTAAACAACAATCAAACCTTGCATGAAACATCTCTCTGACCTTCTGATTGCGACATAATCATCCGCTTTTCCGTTCGTCCGTCCGTCTGTCCGTCCATCTGTTAACAGCTCTGTTTTGTCGAAGTTCGACATTTATGTCAAAGTTAGTATTCTAATCAACTACAAGACTAAACAACAATCAAACCTTGCAGGAAACATCTCTCTGACCACCTGACTTTGCGACATAGGCATCCGCCTTTCCGTTCGTCTGTCCGTTTGTCCGTTTGTCCGTCTGTCCGTCTGTCAACATTTATATCGAAGTTAGTATTCTAGTCAACTACAATTCTACATCAACCATCATGCCTTGCATGACACATCTCCCTGACCTCCTGACTTGGCAGGTACATTAACCCAGTAACCTGGACCTATATTTTGCGCTCCAGTGACTTTGACACAATTTATATTGACGTTCCAGATCTTCTCAACTATAAGGCGTACAACTACCAAACCTTGCATATTTCTTCTCCTAGATGTACTGACTCGGCAGGTACCTTGACCTGGTGACCTTGACCTATATTTTGCGCTCCAGTGACTTTGACACATTTTGCGTCGACGTTCGAGATCTCCTCGACTATAAGGCCTACAACCATCAAACCTTGCAAAGTGCTTCTTCTCAATGTACTGACTCGGCAGATACCTTGACCTGGTGACCTTGACCTATATTTTGGCTGCAGCGACTTTGACATAATTTACGTCAACGTTCCAGATCTCCTCAAGTGTAAGACCTCTAGCCACCAAACCTTGCATAGTGCATCTCCTAGATGTACTGACTCGGCAGTTATCTTGACCCGGTGACCTTGACCTATATTTTGCATTTTACTACGACGTTCAATATCTCCTCAACTATAAGGCCTACAACCACCAATCCTTGCACAGTGCTTATCCTCAATGTACAGACTCCGCAGGTACCTTGATTCGGTGACCTTGACCTATATTTCGCGCTCCATTGGCTTTTACACGTTTTACGTTGATGTTCGGTATCTCCTTAAATATAAGACCTACAATCGCTAAACCTTGCTTAGTGCTTCATCTCATTGTACTGGCTTGGCAGGTACCTTGACCCGGTGACCTTGACCTATATTTGGCACATTTTACGTTTATGTTCGATAACGCCTCAACTATAAGGCCTACAACCACCATCTCTTGCATAGTGCTACTCCTTGATGTACTGACAACACGTACCTTGACCTGGTGACCTTGACCTATATTTCACGCTCCAGTGACTTTTACACATTTTACGTCGACGTTCCATTATCGTCGGGCTGTATAATACGAAAAGTCAGTGCTGAAGATATTGCCATTAGAGGGAATGGCACTGACCTGGAATATATCTGTCCCACTAGACACTTTGTCTACATTTTTTTCAACCCAGTTTTCCAATTAAGCACTACTAAGAATGAAATAAACTTATTTAATAACCATGTTCTGATTGTGGCTCCTGTGACTTTTGCCCCAGCAGGTGCGACGACGCCTTCCACGGAATTCTTGTTTAAAGATACTTCTTGTTAGATATGCAAATACTCGTATTTTTCCGTTCTACTTTCGGCTATCTAAAGTTTCGTATGACTACTTTGGCCATCGGCTTGGCAAATCAAGCCAGTGCCGAAAATTGATCCACAGCGTTAGAAAAGGTCCTTACATAGTAAAACAGGACCGACGCTCAGATTAGCTAGCGCACATGCGCAGTCCGACCAGCAGCTTCTTTGTTCGCCATTATACTCTAAAGTGCGTAATGCTCCGTAAGTGGATGCGTAAAGCTCCGTAAGCGGACAGTGAAGACCCTGACCAGGAAGTACTAACAAGCAGGGCACAGTTGTTCAGAACATTTTTGTTAGCTAAACGAACTAGTTAGTGGTCAAACTGTTAACTTTTCCAGTAAGTAAAATATCAAATTCACAGTTAATGTTTGCTGGAAAAATGTGATTAGCTTTTGCAAAAGCTACTGACATTTTTTCAGCAATAATATAAGCATATATGCCGTATTTAATGGTCAAAGTTTTAACGATACGTTAACAAATGACAACGTTAGTTTTGAACAAAGGGGCCCAGTTTGGTTTAGGCCTTGCTTTTCGCAAATGACAAAAGGACAAGTTTTATCAGCAAAACATGCCTCTATAATTTTGATCCCCTTAAATCCCACTTTAATATAGTAAAACTGGGGTTTACAGGGGCAGATATTTTTTTTCTTATTTCTGCTAAAAATCATAGATTGTGGGTATTCGTTAGAACCGACTCGGCGAGGCGGTTCTAACGAGTACCCACAATCTGTTTTGAGCAGAAATATGAAAAAAAAATCAGAATTTTTATCTGGAAACTTTCAGTTTTTGGTGGTGAAATATTCAATATACCAGAATAGGCGTGTTTTTATAATGAGAATAATAGACAAGACGCCGAAAGAGCCGGCGTCTGATCAGGGGCTGCATCGGTTGCAGACCCTGATCAGACGCCGGATTCTGCGGCGTCTAATCTAGGTCTACACTATTTGCTCAGATCTCCTTTTATTATCTCAGGACGTGTGTGCTGGTTGAGTGACAACAAGTGTAGACCATAATCAGACGTTCTGTGCTGTGTTATCTGGTCTATAGCGTTTGCTGAGCCCTGTCGGTTCGTTTATTTTAGGTTATATATGGCAAAATTTATGCTAAAAGGTAAGTTCCTTAAGAAAGGTTTGATTAACAAGTCAAAGGTAACCAAACCTTGCTTTCTCAGTGCATACTAACCAGTACAAATCTACTTGGGGTGGGCCCGCTTCATGTATTTCTAAACTTAATACTTCCAGGAGTGATGACTTTCCAGAAATAATCTTATCCAAACTATTTGAACCCTAATACTGAATCTACTTTAAGAGGAATACTAGCAATCAAAAGCCAGTCACACACGACTGACCAAATTACCAGAATACCAGTGAAAAATACAGGAATACCTGTGAAAGACACATATTGAAGACACCATTAGTGGCCTTAATTAAGATATGTCAACATACAGATAAAGGAAAAGTCTTTTAACTTGTAACCACAAATAATTTGCAAACTGTCTTTGAAGTGTTACCTTTTAAAAACAATTTGTCCACACAGTTTGCTCAGGTCGGCCTGGTTATAGGACAAAATTGGAAGTCTCATGGTTAAACCTTCTTTCTTTGCTTTTTCTTTTTTTTTCCTATTCTTTTATTTTGCCTCCCTTGCTGTTGATTTTTTCAACCTGTATGAAAATTAATAGGCTTGCTGTTTTTGTTTGTTTGTTTGTTTCTTTTGTTTTTTTTTTCAACAAATATCTGACAGACAGTCATTGTTTCCCTTAGAGGAGACACTCAAGTACTGGGTGCAAATCATCATTTTTCTGAGAAAAGAGCAAAACAGTATCTTAGCACTTAAATTGTGAGATAGCAGTTTGCGAATCAAAACATTTATTCGTGTTTCTAGGTCCTACAGAGCCTATTTAGCAATCCCTATGTAGATTATCATGGGTCTGCTCAGATACATCACTGTGCAACTACACGCAATTCTGGGACATTCTCATTTCCAGTTTAGATTTCAAAACAAATATATGTGAAAATAACTAGAAAATGCAACAGTCGCAGAAAACAGAACATTATAATAACTGAAATAAACAGAAAATGCAACAGTCACAAAGAAATATCACCCTTGCCCCGCATGAAGAAACCAAGTGCTCGTAGCATTAATGTCACCTGGTCATGGTGGGAAACTACTTCAGGAGAAAAACAAACTTAATTTATAGAGCCTTTTCTTGTCAGAAATGCATATGAAACTGGCATGTATTTATATTTAAAGAACCTAAATATTGGGACAGACAGGCCTTTGCAAACAATGTAGACCCAAATCAGAAGCCACAGAGAACAAGGGAATGATACTAACTTGGAAGAATAGTGATCATGAAAATTCAGAAAACACTTTTAGGACAAAAAGATCTGTGTGACAAGGGAATACTAAAATCAGCCTCTTCGCCATTCACACAAGTTTTTTTGGCCTCTGGGCTTATCAAGATCATCCTCCGGAGTATCACAGCGGGGAATCCATGTGACCAAATGACTGGGTTTGTTGCTTTTAGCTCCGCTTCAGGTAAGTTTTTTTAATATCTTGATTTATACTTGATGGAATTTTTTCAAATAAAGGCCAGAGTAAGCAGAAAATCAAGCTCTTTGTGGTGGTGTCAGCACTGTACTGCAATCTGTTCTGATTCTCAAGAACATTCGGAGAATGTTTTTCGTCAAAATTCATGCATTGTCCTGTTGACCCAGACTGACAGCAATATCATTCTTCAAATGTTCTCGGGAATGAGATCAGATCACAGAATAGCGCTTACACCGTCAGAAAGAGCTTCATTTTCCGCGTACTCTGCACTTTATTTCCACAACTTCCATTTGATATGAATAGAGATATTCTAAAAAATCCTACTGAAGTGGAGTTAAAAATAGTAACAAACTCTGTGTACTTTGTCATTTGGTCACATGGATTCCCCACAATGTATATGGATTTCTACATTAAAGCCAGTATTGGTTTCTTCAGTAGGTGTCTTTCACAGGTATTCCTGAATTTTTCACAAGTATTCCAGTATGCAGATCTGGCAGGGATGGGGTAGAACCAGCAACATCCAGATAATGCCAGAAACCAATAACTGTCCTTCTTGAATAAGCAGAAGCCAGAACGGAGAGAATGACTATATAAAATATTTCATTATCAACCTCCATGACAGAATGTTGCAGGGATAGGATCGAACCAGCAACATCCGGATACCTGGTGGATGGGTCTACAAATGAGCCACCCAAAGACCTATAAATTTACAAGCTGACCAGCACATAGTGCCAGCAGAAAGTCTTAGTAGCACCTATAGGAAAATGCCAGTGCAATATTGCATCTGCTAATCAACAACAATTTCAATGTGTGTATTGAAAATCCTTTAAGGTAGAAATGTCATTAAGGAGAAGATTTTCATATTGATACATTGATAGTAATTATCGCATGAGTACATCAAATCATTAATCTTTCCTCCTTAATATGTTGATGTTGAAGTCCCAAAATTATGTTATTTAAACAAGTTTTAAGACATGAAGGTATTTGAGCCTGAAGTTTTTTTCATAAGATAGTTCTTGCAAAATTGTTATTTTAATTTAACACTTATAAGAGTAATGGTGTCACAAATAACACATCCTGTATATTTACTATGATGTTCCTTTAACACTCATTACGAAAACATGCCTATTCAAATATACTGAACATTTTAACCACCAAAAACTGAAAACTTTCAGATAAAAATTCGGATATTTCTCATACTTCTGGTCAAAACATAGATTGTAGGTACTCGTTAGAACTGCCTTGGTGAGGCAGTTCTAACGAGTACCCACAATCTATGTTTTTGGGCAAAAGTATGAGAAAAATAATGTATACCCCTGTAAACCCCAGTTTTACTATATAAAAGTGGGGTTTAAGAGGGTCAATATTATATAGGCAGGTTTTCGTGATGTGAAGAAGCTAGCAAAATTACTGCTTTTATGTATATGGGACAATATGTCTGAGTGACAAAAACAAAGAATGTTAATGAGACAGCTTTATTATTAGTGTAGCCTAATACAGATCTTGGTTTACTCTGTCGCTGATCAATATTCCGACATAATCTCCATGTGACAGACCATTAAACCCTGGATTACTGACTGATACACTGGGTAAGAGTGTAGCTAGGTCTTTATATTCAAGTATATTATAATGGTCAACTATCAACAACAACCCTGTCAGTAAAAAATAATGTACATTTTATGCTGTGAATTATGTCCGATAATCAATCAATCAATCAAACAATCAATCAATCAATCAATCAATCAATCAATCAATCAATCAATCAATCAATCAGTGATATGGAGTTGTCTTATGCCATTTTAGATTGTGTGTTTATTTTTGAATTTGCAATTGCTATATGCCAGTCACTGGCTTACAGTGTAATTCTCTGCTTAATATGTGAATGTCTGTTTATAAAGGGTAAAGTTTCCTGAAACTTATATGGAGATTTAAACATTTGTATATTTCTCAGAGTGAAAATATGGACTTTCCAAACAATTCTACATGACTGGTATAAATACTGATGTCGGGATTCAATCATCTAGCACTTGTTTCTCCCGGAGTTCCTGCTAATTGTTGCAAGGATAAAAGTAAGAAAGTAAACACAATGGTCGGTATTATTTTATGCCCATCTAAACTATTTGCTTACAAGTATTCTCATTGTTGATTTAAATGGAAAATCTTGAAAATAATTCATCTTCAGTCAAACAAAACAATGTCAACGTAACGCTTTCAGTACTGTTTTTTTTTTTTTTTTTTTTTTTTTTCTACTTTCGTTTTCACCGGAAGTCATGTTGTGCTATGGCATTATGGCTACTGGAATAACGCTAATTCATCGTTCGTGGCTGGAGAATTATACTACATAGTAACTGGTTAACATCAAATTAACTTCGAACGATTTCACGCTAAAAAGAAAAGAAGAAAAAATATGCATACCATTCCCATTTGCTACTACACTATCATGTTCAAAGCCCACCGTAAACAATTAACAAATCGCTTGTAACGTCACTGCCAAAAAATTTAATCAGAAGTTCAACGTAAACAAATAACGTACGGTTTAGATGGCACTAAAAGAAAAAAAAATGCAATGTGAAATATAAATATACTTTACCACAGCTGAAGTAGCCTCTGTTTCTTTTGAAATAATGTTGCGTCGGACTCGGCAGTTTCTAAAACTTAGGGTCGCGACTTGAACAGCGGAATAATTCTTGGGTCGTGATTTGCCCTTGGACATCCAAACAAACCGTCGAACGAAAAAAAGTTATAAATGTCAACATTTTGCTGACCTATTTAATTAAAATTCACATGTATTACTATATTTAGCGCACTGCAACAGTTTCATATGTACGTAAAGTATATAATTTCTTTGAACTATTTTTCAGTGCGGAAGGAAAATGAACTCGTCCAAGTAGGGATGAAGGACCTTGTCCAAAACGTTTTAGTAGATAAAAAACTGAATTCTGTCAGAAAATGCTATTTCTTTCTATAATCACTTTTCGTGTTTAACATGGAATACGCTAATAGAACCCTAACTCGACTTACAATATCCAAACGAGCCTAGAAAATCAAAGCTAGAGAGAGAGAGAGAGAGAGAGAGAGAGAGAGAGAGAGAGAGAGAGAGAGAGAGAGAGAGAGAAAGGCTTATTTTCAGGAGTGAACGATAGTGAAATCTTACTTTATATAAAGTTAGTTTGAAAACACTTCTGCAAGAAGGCCTGTCCAAACCTGAATTCTCTGGCGATTAAGTCTTTACATTCAGAAAGATGTTTGGCAAAATTAATTTTTCAAACAATTTAAAAATATTGTCACTCACTACAAAATGATAAGACATAGCATTGATATTTTGCGGCATACCGTATGCATCGTTGTTAACCCAATTACGATTGATAACTTTGCTTTCCTCTTTAATTGCACGACCATCACGAAAACGCGCCTATATAGTTTTGACCCCCTTAAACCCCACTTTTATACAGTAAAACTGGGGTTTCCAGGGGTATACATTATTTTTCTTATTTCTGCTCAAAAACATAGATTGTGGGTACTCGTTAGAACCGCCTCGGTGAGGCGGTTCTAACGAGTACCTACCTATATTTTGAGCAGAAATATGAAAAATATCGGAATTTTTTATCTTATTTTTTTCATTTTTTGGAGGTAAAATTTTCAGTATATTTGAATAGGCATGTTTTCGTAATGAGACGAAATGACGGCTCCCTCCTTTATCTGTTTGACTGTCAATGTATGTGGTCGGGCCTATTGTTTTCCTTTTTGTGGTTTTCTTGTGTTCTTGCTTCAGATCCCCATTGAGTCCTTTACTTGGTTATATCATAGTGGTTTTGATTATTTTTTGGTTTACTGTGATATATCAAAGATGAGGTAGAGAACCCCTGTGCGGATCAAACATGTACTTTATAATTTGGAAATGCATCAGAATTCAGTGTGAGGTTTCGCGGGAGTAAAACTGACTCATTACGAAAACACGTCTATTCAAATATATTAAAACTTTCACCACCTAAAACTGAAAGTTTTCAGATAAAAATTCTGATAATTTTCATATTTCTGTCAAAACATAGATTGTGGGTACTCGTTAGAACTGCCTTGCTGAGGCAGTTCTAACAAGTACCCGCAATCTATGTTTTTGAGCGGAAATAAGAAAAATAATATATACCCCCTGTAAACCCGTTTTACTATATAAAAGTGGGGTTTAATGGAGTCCAAGTTATATAGGTATGTTTTCGTGATGTAAGCTTCCCCCCTACTCCATTCTCTCACACACCCACCCACGGCCCCCAGAAGTTTTTCTACTAACCGTTCCAAGGCGGTTCCTCAGTTGCAGTTCTCTGTTGCCGTTTATTGAGCCCTCTGTTTTGTTTCACCACAGTGATTATATGTGTTTCAGTGTGGTGTTTCAAAGATGAGGTAAAGGTCTCCTATGCGGACCGAAATATACAGACAACCCTCTTTAAAGCGGTACTCGATACAACGACAAAATTCGTTATAATGACAATTTGACTGTCATGAAACCTTCGCTGAAGAGGCAACAATTAATCACACATCATGCAAGAATATTGTATTTAATACTTCAAAAACATACGTTTTGGATATTTGTTAGAATCGCCTCAGTGAGGCGATTCTAACAAATATCCAAAACATATGTTCTGTGAAGAAATAAGAACAAAACAGCACCTTTCTTACATATCAATCTGCTCATTAAGTATTCTGTACAACAGCAAATTCATTTTAATGGCAACGTCTTTGGGAACAAATGGTGTAATGTTGTAACGAGGGCTCACTGTATTTGGACTTTGGATCTGCATCAGAATTAAAGGTGAGGTTTCACGCGAATAAACCGATTCTCCTGTTGCATTCTTTTGTTGTGCATTTGTGATTTAATATGTGATGTTTGTGTTGTCCTTATTTGTTCCTAATCTCTCCTTTGTCTGGTGTGACGGGAGGACGGCTCCAGTCTCCAGTGACTATATGTTTTTTTTTGTTATAATCCTGTTTGATAATCCAATAAAATAAAACTAAAATAATATCATATCTATAAAGGCTGGTCACCAGTGACCAGCCTTATTAGACATGATATTATTTTGGTTTTATTTTAATAGATTATCAAACAGGATTGTAAAAAATAAATATTTAGTCACTGGCGACTGGAGCCAGTCTACGGGAGGACTTTGGTTTGTGGTTTGTGGCATTTCCTGGGTATCTTAATTCACGTATATTTTTGTTTGTGCGTCGTTGTTTACAAATGTGGCATTTGTTTTGTCATTATTTGCTCCCAATCTCTCCTACTTTTGGTGCCTTGGGATGTCTGTGCTTCGGGACTGTGACAATTCCTAATTATCTTCACTCATCTTGTGGTGAATGCAGCTATTATGATACGATCAACTGCTATTAACAACGTTCAATGCATAAACAGATGCGTCCATAAGAATGCTATATCAGAAGAAAACGCCAACGGGATGATGCTAGATACATTATTTCGATTTGCTCTCTTGTGATAAAATAAGAACATTTTCTTTCAATATCTCTAAATATTTCTTTTATTGAGTTATCGGAAGAATGTCCTGGGGACTCAAAAACGAGTTCGACTCAGCCACGGTAAACAAGCCATTAGTGTTTAAGTCACTGAAGTTTTATTGCATCAATAGTAACATACGTACGAACCTATGCACATGTGATCGACCTAAATGTGTACTAGTTTGCATGAAAAATGCTTGCTTGCTATTGTACTTGTAGTTATATATTGGGGAAAAAAAATAATTTTAGGTATGCCGAGCTAGATGATTTAGATATTCTTAGAGAAAAATGTGGCTAAACTTTTTTTCAAACAGTGCAGACCTAGATCAGACGCCGCATGATGCGGCGTCTGATCTGGGTCTGCACTGTTTGCCAATTTCTCTTTTGCGGGCTCCAGAATAAAAGGAATAACTGTTCAACCGATTATTGTAAATAAGATATACGAGTACATGTAGGCAAGGCATTTGACTGTTACATTTTATGTAAACACTCCAAAGTTTGTCTCATTTTTATTAAGAATTTAAAGGCAAAGGCATGTTTGAAACAAGATAAAAATATCTGAAACTCTGGGTCCAGACTAAATTTGAAAACTTTATTTGAATAATTCAGCAAATATTCAACAAAATGTCCGTTTTTATGGCTAGCAGACGGACTATACACATTGCAAAGACCTATCAACCCATTTACTTCAAGTGGACCCTTCGACCAAAACTCTTTGGACCGGTCTGTTTCCAATTGCAGGGTGTCTGGTTGTTTTTATTATTACTATATATTATAGAAATCCCTGTATTTAATGCAAACAATGTAGACCTTGATCAGACGCCACGTTCTGTGGTGTCTGATCTGGGTCTGCACTCTTTACCAAGGACCCTTTTAAATTGGGTTAATGTTAAAATTCACCCTGAGCCATCGGCCCATTTTAGCTAAAACAGCAACATAAGAAAAACACATTTTATAGTTCTGTTTTAATGTGCTCAGTTGAACCGTAAATTTCTCATTACGTAAATTTCACACCCATAAGACGAATTGATACCAATACGTCACATTTGCCAAATGTGAAATTTACGTATGGTCAATTTCGATAAATTTTGGGGTCTAAAATTTGTGCTCAAATTTCTCATGTTGATAATTTCTGACGTGTGAAGAATTGGTAAGAATTCGTCACACCTGTGAAGAACTGGTGCGACTTTTTCTCTGGTGTGAAGAATTGGTACCAGTTCCTCACACATGTGAAGAATTGTACCAATTCTTCACACATGTGAAGAATTCGTTGATAATTTCTGACGTGTAAAGAATTGGTAAGTATTCGTCACACCTGTGGCCTGTGTCTTTTTGGGGTGTGAAGAATTGGTACCAATTACTCTTACATGTGTGAAAAATTGGTACCAATTCCTTTTACATGTGAAGAATTGGTACCAGTTCCTCTTACATGTGAAGAATTGGTACCAATTCCTCTTACATGTGAAGAATTGGTACCATTTCCTCTCACATGAGAAGAATTGGTACCAATACTTCACACATGTGAGGAATCGGTACCAAATCCTCACCAGTCATCCTCTTCCGCTGATTTCAGTAGAGCAGTTGTCAACTGATGGAGAAAGAATTTTCACTAAGTACTGGTTAACTGAATCCGGGAGGCTTGTCCAGGAACAGTGTGGTTAGGTCGACTGACCGTCAATAACCTAAAAAGTAAAAAAAAAAAAATAATAATAAATGCGCAGAATAGCTCCGTAACCACTCAGAAGAATCAGCGCATTTGTTTTTCGTTGCACTGATTGAAGAATATACCAAGTTTCTAAATCAGAAGTTAAAAATAATTATATGGAAGGCCCAGGGAGTGTCACAATAAAACAACGCAGCCTAACCCAAGCACCAAGAGGAAGAGAAAACAGAAACCAAATAATTACAAATAAATATTAGCAGAAAAATTAGCTCTTGCTAAGACTTGCTTTTATAGTTACACAGGCTGGTAGGTCTAGTCGGAAACCCCATGGAAAGGTTTTCTCGCGACTCGGCTCATCTTAAGCATTCTAACTCTTGTCCCAGAAGTTCCAAAAGTAAAACATTGGAATTTCCTTCCACGTTTATAAAATTATGGTATGCGTGTGAAGAATTGGAATCGAATGCAAAATGCAGCAGCTTTGAGGGGGTATTTTATCGATGTGAGGAATATGCATGATTGCTACATAAAATTTGACTACTTTACGTGCGTATTTCTCTCACACCTGAGAAATATTGGTATGAAATCCGTGACGTATTGATACCAATTCTTCACGCGCTGTGAGGAATTGGTACCAATTCTTCACGGCGTGAAATTTACGAAGTGTGAAATTTACGGTTCAACAGTGCTCTCTATTACATGTAAAGTCGCTTAGCATGCTGGGTAAAATTTTCAGCAGACGACATTTTGAAATACTTTTCTCATGTTTCTCAGAAAATGGGCTTTAGGATTTCCTGCAAATTGTCTCTTAAGGAGACAATATGCATGGCATATCAAAGCCTATTTTCTTGGAAAACTAAGACAAAGATAATCATCAATTTGCCGTCCATTGTATTTGCCCATGTAGTGGTAACGGTTAAAGATAGCGAACTTAAATCAAAATTATCGTTATCGTTTAATAATAAATATTCCGAGAAAACTATCATCAAATTGTCATCTGCTAATTGTGCTCATAAAGTGGTAACGGTTAAAGGTGGCAAATTAAAAAAAAATGATAAACTTTACCCCAAAAGAGACTTACGAGTGAGGAAAGTCGTCTTTTCATTTCATTAAATAATACGATATTCTGGGAAAACTAACAAAATATCATTAATCTGTCGTCTGCGGATTTTGCCAATAGAATACTAAATGTTAAAGAAGGCGAAATTAACTCTAAATTATACATAGACTTACAAGCGAGGAAAGTCGCCGCTTTATGTCGTTAAATAATAAAATAATCAAATTATATTGTTAAACATATAATATTTCATCCATGTTTAGTTCAAGTACGCTTATGAATATTGGTTACACCGACTTAATGTAAACAAACAACACTAAATCTCCTTGTTCAAGTGGTAAGACGCCATGTTCAGTGAAACAAGAATGATGGTGTAGAACGGTCTCGTTTTAACTGCTGTAGTTATCGGATGTTTAAGATTTTCTAATAGGTATTGTTTTGCATTTTACAGATTATTTTGTGATGAATCTAGGATATTTTTTATTTCTCCATAAAAACTTACATTTTGGATTCTCATTAGAATCGTTTCTCCATAGAACATACATTATGGACACTCGCTAGAATCGCCTCGACGAGGCGATTCTAACGATTACCCACAATTTATGTTTTTGTGAAGAACTGGCAGGGCAATTCTATTGAGTACCCACAACGTATGTTTTAAGGAGAACTGGAGAAAAGTGTCCATTAATTATCCTCAAATATTCATCCTTAACGAGTCCAATGATTTCATATGAATATATCACTGGACCTTTAATCTTACCCCAGGGCGTAGCCAGAAACTTTAAGAAGATGAATCTCTGAAATTCCATCCGAGACACAGCATTTCCTACTAGATTGCATATGAGCCCAGCGAAGACTCATACCAGCCTGGGCATACACGCATTCTAAGCAGAAGCTCTTTCGTTCGTCTAAAGAAAGCTTGGATGTTTGGCTAATCAGCGCAAAGCAATGACACTGATCAGCCTGCGCATTTGCGCAGGCTGATCTGAGTCATTGCTTAGCGGACATGTCGTCTCGTAGAAAATTCTGTGCCCGGCCCATTTGATGTCATCTGAACTAATTTTAGGTGAAAATAAGGTTAAATTGCCAACTTTATGTTGAGGCCTGGGCTTCCTAGCTTCCACCTGGCTATGCGCCTGTACCCTGTGGTAGCCCATAACGGACGAACGCAGGAAAACTTCTTTTTCTTCTCTCTTTTCTGTGTGCACAAAAGATATTTCTGCTACGAAATTTATAAATTTATTATTTCAACCGCGATTTGAATTGCCTGTCTTTAACCTGATGGTTTACATTTTGTCGGAACTAAAAGGAGAACGAAACCTTACTCTGAGCAAGCATATAGGGGAGGTTTTGCAGTTGAAATATCAAATTTTAACTTGCTGGCAGATAGCATTTACTCTGCGCAAGCACTGTTTGCATTAACACTAAACTCTTTGAACAGTGAATAGAATAGATTACAAGAGAGATAATTTCAACAAAATTAGTTTGCCTCCCTTCTGAGACAGGGTAGCAAATGCTTTCCTTTATGAGTAGATTCATTTTCAGACGGGCCTTGTCGTATAGTAATACAATCAGGAAGTGTATAACAGTTGTCTTCTTTGGCGGAAATGGTAAAGAAAACTACCATATCAGTTCCACTTCAGGTGGTCAAATAGTTAGGGTAAATACGGTACACTATTGAGAGAAGCTTGTCATTACGAAAACACGCCTATTCAAATACATGTATATAGAAAATTTCACCTCCAAAAACTGATTTTTTTTTTCAGATAAAAAAACTGATATTTTTCAAATGTCTGCTCAAAACATAGATTGTGGGTACTCGTTAGAACCGCCTCGGCGAGGCGGTTCTAACGAATACCCACAATCTATGTTTTTGAGCAAAATAATAATAAAAAAAAATAATGTATACACGTGTAAACCCCAGTTTTACTGTATAAAATTGAGGTTTAAGGGGGTCACCATGTTTTCGTAATGTCACGTGAAACTGTCTTTCTGAGGGGACCAGTGGAACAGTAGACCAGGAGCCTAATTACTTTTCCATAGGCTTCCTTTGTAGCATTTGGCTAAATGCTGATCTTCACAATATTCTTTGACTTCCATTTGGTCTCAAATTAAACTGAAGGTTAGTATTACACTGATAGAATACATCACAAAAAACGAAGGGGTCTGTTAGCATGTTTTGGCACTTTTTAGCTCTTAAACATGTGTATCCTCAGTTTGGCGGAATATAAACAAAATAAAAAAAATAGTTTATCAGGTCTGATTTTTCAACACTAGTACATTAAAAATAGCACTGGCAAATTTAAATTTGGACTGCAATTAAATCAAATATATTTTTGTGTAAAACTGACATAAATTAAAACAATCTCATCTATTTTTGTTCAGTCTGAGTCAAGCTTTTTTTTTTTAATCAAATGTAGCGCTTGACATACGTACACGTTTTTGCTGGTTCAAGTCCTCACCACCCTAATTGGCAATCTGTTCCCAGTTGAAGAGATGCAGAACAGCAGATATTTTACAGTACCCACATTACGAAAACACGCCTATTCAAATTTACTGAAAATTTTACAACCAACATAGGAAACTTTTCAGATAAAAAAATTCTGATATTTTTCATATTCCTTCTCATAACATAGATTATGGGAACCCGTTAGAACCGCCTCGGTGAGGCGGTTCTAACGAGTACTCACATTCTATGTTTTTTAGCAAAATGAGAAAAATGTATACTCCTTTAAACCTCAGTTTTACTATATAAAACGGGGGTTTAATGGGATCAAAATTATAAAGGCGTGTTTTCGTAGTGAAATTGCAATGCATTGTTAGCTTACGGTGACTGCCCTAATCAGCTTACACGTACGCACAGGCCGATATGGGTGTTCCTTGCCCGCCTATGTCCCGCAGACATTTGAGCCGGCACACAGCATTTTCTACAAATTGCTCCTGCGCACAATAAGTTCTCAGATCAGCCTGCGCATCCTCACATTCTCAGCAGAACCTCTGCTGTCTCATTACGAAAACATGCCTATTGAAATATATTGAAAGTTTCACCACCAAAAAAAATGAAAGTTTTCAGATAAAAAATTCTGATATTTTTCATAATTCTGCTCAAAACAGAGATTGTGGGCACTCGTTAGAACCGCCTCGCCGAGGCGGTTCTAACGGGTACCAACAATCTATGTTTTTGAGCAGAAATAAGAAAAATAATGTCTACCCCTGTAAACCCCAGTTTTACTATATAAAAGTGGGGTTTAAGGGGGTCAGTATTATATAGGTATGTTTTCGTGATGTGTCCAAAGAAAGCGTAAATGTTTGGCTACCCATTGAGTGCGAATCAAGACTGATAAGCCTGCGCATTTACGCAGGCTAATCTGAATCATTGCTTGGCGGAAATTCGATCTAGTATAAATATTGTTCCCCCGCTTATTTTATATCGCGCGAAATAAAGGGCTTTGTTAACATTTACCACTCAGTTACACTAGGCGCAGCCAGCACTGGACAGCCTCATGATATTTTCCCCAGAATATAGGCTATGACATTTCACGCGAATTGTCTCCTGAGAAGATATTTTTCGTGAAATATCAGAACCTGTTTTCAGGGAAAAATAAGAACAAATATTTTTAAAGTACCGTCCGCTGAAATTTTTACCCAGCATGCTAAGCATTTAAGCAGTTCAGCGAAGGTATAACGAGAAGAAATTATATACACCGTAAATTTATACTCTGAGAATTTATACTTAAGCGAAATTAAAACTATTTGGTTCAATTAGTTTATGACTTAAACTATTGAGTGTGAGTAACGAGAAAAGGAGATTACGTGTACTGGTCTGGGCATGCTCGGTTCGCGTGTGTCCTCCCATGCACGCGTCCTTCCACGTGATTTATTATTACCCAGCCTATGTTGCTACTGTAAATTTCCATCACGTAAACTTCCTCAACACGTATCCAGTCAAGATTTACTTTATACAAAGTCGCTAATTTGAGGGCTTTCCTGAATTCCAAATAAACTTATTTGACTTTATTTTAAGGAAAAGGCAATATTGATGAACCTGATATAAACTTGTTGTTGTTGTTGTTGTTTTACTACATGTATTTGTTTTATAAACTTGTAAATAGGAGGGTTTGGTTAAATAAAGCAAATGATGTTTTGACTGTGTTTAAACGGAAATATAATATTGATGGACTAGTCCAGTTCCTTGCGCAGCTCGAGAGCAGTCTATCTTTAGTAGTCGCCTGGCGAACGAGGCTATTGATGGACCTGATATAAATTTGCTACAAATTTTATGGTGTTTAAGCATAAGCGGAATCACAAACTGATCTGTTGTCCGCAAGAAACTCCCTACACCGGTCAGCCGAGAAGCACCAGACAGAACACAGTGCATTATAGGGATCAAACATGGTTTTTCATGCATTAACATTCGCCAGGTCCCCAGGGAGGTGTTGAAAACCGAGGCCGGAGGCCGCGGTTTTCAACACCTCCCTAGGGACCTGGCGAATGTTAATGCACTGAAAAAACATGTTCGATCGCTATTATTGCATAAAAACTGGAAACATGTGTTACATTTCGCCTTATTTCTTGCACTATTTTGTTTCGCCTTTTCACCGGTGTCTCGCGAACGCAATTTGCACGGACTATGCTCGTTCTAGGGTCAGGCAGTACACATCTCGTAACGGCAGCAAATCTGTGGCCCCGGTACGAGCATATTGAAAGTTGCATAGCCGTGCATTAACAACGCGTGAATTGCCTTATTAATACACGGCTTTTCGCCGGTTAATACACGGCTGTTAATAACGTGCGACACTGCTTTTTTATACAATGATAATCCTTAAAGCGCTGAGCAAATTTTGTAGCTGACATACAATTTGTTTTTTAGAGAAAATAAGTATGGATATTTCTTGTGAATCGGCGGCAAGCAGACGATTCACTTGAAATATCTAGACTTATTTCCTTTGAATAATAATAAAAAAGTATTTCAAAATGTCGCCTGCGTCAGTTGTGATTGGCGCTTTAAGGGTCAACCTAAAACCAGTCGAAGGAAACCAGTATTATCAAAGTATAACTGATCTAAACAAGAAGGCTCAGAGCTCGCAGGTTCGATCCTCAACCGAATCATACTTAAACGTTGGTATTTGTATCAGCTCTCTGGACAAAACCACTTGGCGCTCGGCACTGAAACAGCAGGTTTGAAAATCTGATATAGGCGGTCCGGTGTCACCCTACTGAAACTGCATGTTATTTCAATGAGACCGTCCTCTAAAAGAGAGCAGTTCTCTCTGTCTCTGTCTCTCTCTCTCTCTCTCTTTCTGTCTCTCTCTCTCATTCCCTCCCTACACACACTCTGTCTCTCTCTCTCTCTCTCATACACAGTCCCAGACATTGTTGTGATATAAGCATCTTAGCTGTGTGGGTATATTCTATAAAGAAAAAATGAACACACACACACACACACACACACACACACACACACACACACACACACACACACACACACACACACACACACACACACACACACCGGCAATCCAGTTGACGTCAGTATATTGAAACTAAAAGTGCGAATGTTTGGTACAGCTGGAAAGCTATGGGAAAGAAGACATTCCCACAATTACATACTAGCCGCAATGTGAGAAACCGCATCCTCTTACATTCCTGCTCAACGCAAATTCAAATCAGCCTTAGAATCTGCACAGTCTGATCAGTCTTCGTTCTCCGCATGAAGTAACTTTGTATTACGAAAACATGCCTACTCAAATATACGGAAAATTTTACCGCCAAAAAAAATGAAAATTTTCAGATAAAAATTTTTGATATTCATAATATTTCTGCTCAAAACATAGATTGTGGGTACTCGTTAGAACCGCCTCGGCGAGGCGGTTCTAACGCGTACCAACAATCTATGTTTTTGAGCAAAAATAAGAAAAATAATGTATACCCTGTAAACCCCAGTTTTACTATATAAAAGTCATAGTCGGGTTTAAGGGGGTCAAGATTATATAGGCATGTTTTCGTGATGCCATGGATTCTATCATTGGCTATCCAAAATACGCACAGGGAAGATTCTGATCAGATTGCGCGAATGCGCAGGCTGATCTGAATTTTCGCTGGGCGAATATGTTCCAAGGTACGTTTCCTTACGTTTCGGCTGAAAAGAACTTGCTGACCCACATAGCAGGATATAAATTTATGCTCTAAAACATCCCACAAATATCAAATAGTGGGTATGTAAAACGCTGAAACTGGAACGCTAGGCATAAATCGGCTAAATAAAGCATCCACCAGCTGGGCTCGAACGCAGAACCACAAGACTGTAATCGCTCAGCCAGCGCGACTGGTCGTGTGATTGGGTATTTGATTTGGAGCATAGGTGTACAATGTTAGACATTTGTAAGTATTATTATAGAAACTTACGGCTCCCAAACTGACTTATTTAATCCATTAATGCATTGCGTCCTGTAAAATGTCAAATATTGTAAGCCTAGATCAGACGCCACAGAAGGCGGCGTGTAATCAGGGTCGACACTGTTTGCATTTAGGACAGGAATTGCTATAAACCATGGTAACCAGACGCTCCTTATATTGAACTGAACCAGTCCAAAGAGTACGTTAGAAGAGCACACTTGACATAAATGGGTTAACACATTGTAGACTGAATGAACTCCCCCACATTATATATTGGAAGAGTCCAATTTCAGTTTAAGGTAGGTGAGACTATGAGATTTAGATATTCCTAGAGAAAAATGGCTGCAGTATTTGCAAACTGTGAAGACCCGTATCAGACGCCGCATTCTGCGGCGTCTGATCTGGGTTTGCACTGTTTGCCAATTACCCTTTTAGGGGTTTCCGACTACAATGGGTTAAGGCGACTTTCAATGTAACGCTGTCAATTTTTGTTAGTCAAATTATTTGTGCCGCCTTTCTGAAAAACATTCTACTCTAAAAGGAAAGAATGAGCTTCCTTTTAGAATAGATCCCTTTTCAGAAGTGGCTTGGCGTGCAGGTTAGCAAATCGGTAGTACCAAAAGTTTTCTCCCTTAGCGGTATTGGCGGAAAATCTACGCAGCGTATCCAGTCCCTTGCCCTCCTTACATTTCTCAGCTTATTCGGTTTACTACCGTATCTAGTTATCTGCCTGTCTTCAATGCCCGTAATAAACTTCTGAGTGCCAAACTTCTCCAACAAGGGTATCGGTATCATAAACTTAGGAAGTTTTTTTTTTTTTTTTTTTTTTTTTTTTTTTTTTTTTTTTCTAACCCTTGTCCTGCTTAAATAATTAAATTAACTTCTAATTTTCAGCCAATCAGATTACTTGATCCGGATTGTTGCTATAAATTCACATACTTACTGGCAAAGAGTACAGATCCAGATCAGAAGCCAACTGATCTGGATCTACACTGTTTGCAAAGGCAGGGTATGTCCGGGTTCAGCATGACAAGGGTTAAGTTTTACGGTCGACACTACAAATTGATCTCTAAATGCAATACGGACTAAAACACTTCTGCTACAAGGCATGTCGGAAATTGAATTCATAGTGACTTAGTGTATAAGTTAAGAAAAAAATGTAACCCCACCCCCCTCACCACCCACGAATTTGCGGATCATTTTAGTAAAATTGTCATATGTTAAAAACGAAAGGGGTATAGCATTGATGTTATAAAACAGTTTGCTTATTTAGCGGTTAATCCAATCACGGCTGATCACTTTGCTTACTTTTTTTAATTGCACGCCGGTGGGTTGGGGTTCAGACTCTATGATGGCCCGACTTAAAAAACTATTCATTAGATGGTCTGGGCCGGAACATTTTATGTCTGTTTCTCGGCTCATCGCGGTTCAACTGGTGGTTTTCTTTTGCTCCGGTATTCCAGTGGTGTTTTTGTGACAACCAGGGCCCAGTTGTTCGAAGCTAACGACGTCGTTAGTTAACGATTCGTTAAAATTTAAATCGAATGATACGCAAATATGCTGAAATTTTTTGCTGAAAAAATGTGAGTAGCTTTTGCACTGCAAAAGCTACTCACATTTTTTCAGCAAAAAATATCAGAATATTGTATATTGAATCTGCTAAAACAGTTAACGAAATGACCCTTAACGAGCTCGTTAAGCTAACGAAGCTTTGAACAACTGGGCCCAGGGATCTCCAAATGTCTCAACACGTTGTTTCTGATGAGTCCTCATCTTTGCTTCATTGTAGGCGTTATCTGTGATTTATCTGTTGCTCCTAATAATTCATGGATGAGTTGGACAACCTCCACACGGACCCAACAAATGTATGTTTTTACAAATATGGAAGGTGAGGGTGAGGATTAGAATCCCGTAAAACTAGTTTAAGCGCCCCCCTCCCCACCTCCAATAATTCATTACTGACCGTTCCAAGGCGGTACTTACATTGTGGTATTTTAAATTAATTATGTAGTGCTTCTTTTTCTAATGGTTTTCTTTTAACAATTATGTAGGCTGATCATATATTCAGTTAAGTTTGGATAACAGAGTTCCCATCTTTTGGGAAAAAGTTGCCAACTCTGCTTGCCATCTGTTCATTTTGCGGCTGCTTTATTGTATTTTTCTGTCTTTCCCTTTGGTGTTAGGGGCTTGATAATGATCTTATTTATCGATTCCTGAATTCTCTTATTAACTTTGATAGAGTTTCTGCCACGTTTACAAGAGACACAACTTTTATGACTTCCTGGTGCTTTCCTACACACCAAGTGTATTCTTTATAATGTCTACTCTAAAAGGAAAGAGATTTGCTCCCAAGAGAAACAAGAAGTGAGCATACCATTCTGGGCCCAGTTAGTTAGTTAACATATCGTTAAAACTTTGATCATTCAATATGGTTCAGCAATATTTTTGCTGAAAAAAAAAATGTGAGTAGCTTTTGCATTTGCAAAAGCTACTCACATTTTTTTTTCAGCAAAAACACCTGTAAATTAGATATTGTACTTACTAGAACAATTAACAGTTTGACCACTAATGAGCTCGTTAAGCTAACGATGCTTTGAACAAATGGACCCTGAATCATCGCCTCTTCTGAATGAGCATCCATTGCCCTTAAATTCTTGTCTCTGACACTAACACGCCGATATTTGATTGAAATGCATGCGAAAAGAATGAAATGCAAAATAGATACAGCTGTTTACTCCCACACTTCACTTTATCTCCGCTCCATTCAAAATTTCCAAAAAATAAATTCAAAGTATGCAAATGTATAACTGTCTGTAGCAATTCCGAACTAATTTTAGAAACTGTAGCCGCACCTTACTTTGCGTTACGTAATACAATGTAATTACATTGTTGCACATTTCCCGTCATCATTCTGTACTTTAGTAGAGGTTCTTATCGAATCTTACAAGTCAGTGCACTGAGAGTGCTGATGGGGGCAGTTGCCTGAAATTCTATGTGCCTCTAGAACTGATTGGGATCTACGCTGATATTAAAAAAAAAAAGCCATACATAAACAATACACAAATGTATATGTAATCTGAGAGCAGAAAGCCAGAAATGTGCCACTTACCTTTTTTTCTTTTTTAAAACATTTTGCAGATTTGGTGACAAGGTATAGACGGCCTTTTCGGTAGAAAAGGTCCTTTTAAGTGTTTAGTAGGACCGCGGCTCGGGTTACACATGTACCCAACGCTGTAGATTTGCGCGTTTTACTGGAGTGTTGATCTTCGTCCGTCGATATTTTACTCAGTATGATTAAAATCTCATTTCTTCAAATGTTTGGTCTCAGATTTGTTAATTTATTCGCTATTTATATGCATCAGAGAGTACAAAGCTAATATGTTTGAATGTAGAATTTAGCGTTATTAGCTTTGGCAGGAAAGTACAGTCGACTTTCGTTATCTCGAATTCCAAGGGACTCACTGAAACACTTCGAGATATCCGTACCTCGACATATCAGAGTTGAGAGAGTGAGGAAAACAATAAATTGAACAACCACATTTAACAAATGAATATGTAATTTGACTCCTGAAGTTAGAAATATATATACAAAATAATGTGGAAAAGAGGAGAAATTGCTCCTTACATCATGAAAACATGCCTATATAATATCGACCCTCTTAAACCCCACTTTTATATAGTAAAACTGGGGTTTACAGGGGTATACATTATTTTTCTTATTTCTGTTCAAAAACATAGATTGTGGATACTCATTAGAACCGCCTCGTCGAGGCGGTTCTAACGAGGACCCACGATCTATGTTTTGATCAGAAGTATGTAAAATATGAGAATTTTTATCTGAAAATTTTCATGTTTTGGTGGTAAAATTTTCAATATATTTGAATAGGCATGTTTTCGTAATGGGAGCAATTTCTCCTCTTTTCCACATTATTTTGTTACCTGTTGTCATAGTTTCATGTTAAAACATGGACAAGATTTTCACTTCGAGACAAGCGGTAATTCGAAATAAGCGAGTTCGAGATAACGAGGTTTACAGTGTATAACGATTAGGTTGGTAGTAACAGGAAAATGGATAGTCGAAATGTTAAATCTTGTGGCGTTTTGACAATCACTAAAAATTTTGTTCATACCTTGGCCGACAAGATATACAGCTAGAGTTTTGAACGCAGAATGCCTGGATATTACTTTGCATGAAAACCCTGTATAGCTGGCGTTTTACAATGAATCTTATTTTAACAAAATGCATGTATTTTCCACGATATAATTTTCAAAAAGTTTGACTAGCAATTGTAGTCACATTGAAACTGTAGACCGACAGGTAGATACACATGGCTGACCATGTCATATAGTCGATGTCTAATACGAAAACACGCCTATTCAAATATATAGAAAATTTCACCTCCAAAAACTGAAAATTTTCAGATAAAAAATCTGATATTTTTCATATTTCTGCTCAAAACATAGATTGAGGGTACTCGTTAGAACCGCCTCGACAAGGCGGTTCTAACGAGTACCCACAAACTATGCTTTTGAGCAGAAATAAGAAAAATAATGTATACCCCTGTAAACCCCAGTTTTGCTGTATAAAATTGGGGTTTAAGGGGGTCAAAACTATATAGGCGTGTTTTCGCGATGCGCAATTACATGTAAATATCCTAAATACAGAAAAGGCCTAATATAAACCTCGCTGTATGTTAACATTCATTTTACTACCTGTCTAAAAGAGTATGCATTATTGAGAATTCAGCTGACTTGTAACGTTTATGGAAAAGATATCATTTATTACTTTTGGATTTTTAATGTGCCATTTGAGTTATTTCCCCACGTTTCGGGCTTTTCTTTTAGTCCTGTTTTGAGGACTTTTTGTATGACAGTATCTGAAGCACATGCCTTGAGCGCGCTAATCCTCCTACAGGTTGTGACTGATTACGTAGAAACTTTGCAGATTCTTTCGACATGATCTAAACATAGCACTAAACAAGAGAAGGTATCTACGGAATATGTTATTTCACTATAAAAACATATGATGTGGGTACTCATTAGAAGCGCTGGGCGCTTTATTGAATACCCACATGATTTCGTGCAGAAATCCATAAGAATGTTGTCAGTAAAGGCTCCATGTATAAATTGATATATAGTATTAATATGGTCGTAAAATGTGGCATCTGACAGCCTGTAAAATTTTCAGTTAGTCTCTCGTTTTTGAACTGGATCAAAAAATAAAATGATTATTTTTATCGTATCCCTGAATTAATGTTGGCAACATGAATTCAGAGATACGATAAAATCATTTCATTTCAAGAACGAGAGATTAACTGAAATTTTACAGGCTGTCAGGTGCGACATTTTATCATTGTATTAATACCATATATAAATATATTTTAAACCTCTTTTGGATAAAAAATGTCTATTTTTTTAGGAATATGGAGTCTGTCAGTTATACTTGAAAAAAAGATCCTTGTCTAGAGCTTTGTTCTAAAGATGTCGGTTGTCCAATATTCTCATATGATTATTGTTTTCCTTTTCTTTTAGGTTTTAGAATTTGTTTTAAGTTTTTTTTTTTTTGTGTTAGTACAGTCGAAAACCAAGAGCTCGAATATCTTTGATACCACAGAAATCTGTCCTAGACATGGGTAGTTCGCATTACGAAAACATGCTTATTCAAATATACTGAAAATTTTCACACCAAAAAATGAAAATTTTCAGATAAAAATTTTTGATATTTTTTTCATATTTTTGCTCAAAACATAGATTGTGGGTACTCGTTAGAACCGCCTCGGCGAGGCGGTTCTAACTAGTACCAACAATCTATGTTTCTGAGCAGAAATAAGAAAAATAATGTATACCCCTGTAAACCCCATTTTTACTATATTAAAGTGGGGTTTAAGGGGGTCAAAACTATATAGGCGTGTTTTCGTGATGGTGCCACTGAAGGCATATCATAGCGTCAGGTCAGGAGTCTGGTGGGTATAATTTAGGGATATCTTTTCGATACTTTGAAATAATGGTATGTAGAGTGTACTTATTAGAATTACCTCGATGAAGCGATTATTATGAGTACACAAAACATCCATTTTCATGATAAATTAAAAAAAATCCAGTTGCGGAGAATCATTTCATTTGACGCTGCGGCAACCCAGGAAGGTCTTTAACGTCAGCAGGGTTTGCTAACGGGGTAAATTTCTGGATAACATTTCAATATTAAAAATGAAGTCCGTCTGCAAAATCAGAATAGTGTATTGGTTTATTGGTTTATATTTATAAACTGGTAGAGAAATCACGAAAACGACGGATATGACTACTCGTCATCGACTCTTGTCCTGTCAAAGAGTTCAATGTTAACATCATTAACAAAGATCCTATTTTACTGCGTGACTTATAACGAGAACTTTTGCATGTTGATCATGTACTTCATACAGTAAATTCTCAGAAATTGCCTGAAATTCTATAGGCCTCTAGAACTGATTGCGATTGATGCTGAAATTAAACCAATTGCATACAGAATTATTTGTAATCTGAGAGCAGAACGCAAAAAAAAAGGTAAGAGAAAAGTCTAGGGAGTGCCACAATCACAAACCGCAGCCCTTCCCAGACACCAAGAGGAAGAGGAAACCGACAAATCCAAACAAGCACAAATCGAACAAACGTACGAAGCACTAAGTTAGCTTTCTCTTCCCCAAGCGAGGTAATCGAAATACTGAAAGGACTGAAAAACACAAGAACAAAATGACATATAGTAAGACATACCTCGTAGAATAAACCACAAAGCAACAAAGACTAAGACTAACACCGGGACCACCGCCTTAGAACGGTCAGTAGAGTAAACCACCGTGGGGTTTAAAGCACTTTTACAGCTAACTAACTTCACCAAGACATATGTCGCTGACGTTTCTCTTAAGCATGATTTTGCAGATATATGGATAATATTAATGAAATTAACAAGACAATTTTAATACAGAATCGAAATTGGGATTTCTTTTTATATGGACAAGATTAGGAATAGATTTTATTCATAACAGTACTTTCACATTTGTTCAATATTCTTATTATTTTATATCAATGCAACCAATTTCGGTACTATATATCCCATTTTCGGCTAAAATCTTTCCAATGTCAAAATCTAGAATGTTGCTTTTGGAAACAAAGAACCCATCAGAGACTGGGTTTTATTTATTATCTTCATATGCAGCCATATAGATTGCGAGACTGCATCCCCCCACCCCTATCGACACACACACACACACACACACACACACACACACACACACACACACACACACACACACACACACACCTAGCACAGACTTAAGCGGTAATCGATCTCAAAAGCAATACTTTGAACGGGCTTAATGACCCTAAAGGAAATAAATATATAATCCGTACCATAGTGAAGGACGGGAAAACGTTGTACGGTTACCTCACGGCACCAAACACCAGCAGCAGTGAAGTATTAAAAGTCATATGTAAGTTGTTAAATCATATTTTTAAAGTCTTTCGGGTACCCAATAGCCACTTTTCGGCCCTTTTTGGTGGAGCAGTCCTTGTTGGTGTTTATTAGGATCGCGGCTCGGGTTACATATTTTACCGAATGCAATAGATTTCGGCCGGATTGTTTTTCTGGGCAACCGAAATGTTTAATTTGCGAAAACATATCTGAATATCTGCTCCTAAGAAGCTGTATGGGGAATAAAACTGAAACTTTATTGGATTGTTTATAACACTAACCTCTACAAAGGCTGTATTTTTATTACCGTTGCTCGCGTGTTTATGGAAACTTAATGTTTCTATAGGCGTATAATAGGAAAAGTGAAAGTAGTTTTTTTTTCTCATTAGAGATATTTTGACAATTATTTCACAGAAATGTTCCTTAAGTAGCACCCACCTCCCCTCCCCCCCCTCCCCACCCGGCCGCCTGTTGCATTTGAATTTTGTTTAAACTGCTGGTTTTGATTGTAATCCATTTCCATGTAATCGAAACATTAAAGTTGAAATAAAATAAAAAAAAACGTTCATAAAAATAAAAATAATAATAATAATAATAATAATAATAATAATAATAATAATAATAATAATAAAAATCCTATCCACAGGGGCCATTAGAATGATGAGGCTGAAACTTTCAAGAAATGCTGAGCACATTAGCTTTAGGAAAACTGTGTTTTTTTTTTTGTTTGTTTTGTTTTTTGTTTTGTTTATATTGCTCGTGTGCCTTCGTCGCTATGACAATCTCATTGCAGATATTTTGATAAACGTTTTTAGACAAAATTTCCTTCAGAAGTAATCTACCAAACATGTGAATTTTGTTCAAACGGCTGAATTAAATTGGTTGCCATGGCAACCAAAACTTGCATCGGGAAATAAGGGGGAGGTTTCGCGCAAGTAAAACTGGTTTAACTCCCCCATCCTACACGCCCAAGTAGTTTTTTCCACAAGGTTTACACTTTGTTCGTGCGTCGGTAGTTTCATATGTGAAGTTGGTTTTGTCATTGTTTATTCCTCGTCTCTCCTTTGTTCGGTACAGCGGGAATACTGTGCTTCGTGATTGTGACATTTCCTACGTACATTGTATCATCACTTATACAATCAGCTCTCGCTATTTCGACTTCGCTTACCTCGAATAACCGCTTGTCTCGAAGTGAAAATCTGGTCCATGTTTATACATAAAATTTAACAACAGGTTACAAAATATTGTGGGAAAAAGGAGAAATTTTCTCCTCTTTTCTACAATATTTTTAATATCTCTCTAACTTAAGAAGTCAAATTACATATTGAAATGTGATAGTTCGATTTATTTTTTCCTCAATTCTGCAAATCTGATATGTCGAGGTACGGGGATATCTCGAAGTATCTTAGAGAGTACCTTGGACTTCGAGATAAGGAGAATCAACTATATTATCTTTTTGATGACATGTGCAAATTTTTGCAAAAATAGTCGGTATTACTGTATTAAATTGTCGGACAACTGAACTCCTTATCATACTTGCCCTACCTTTGAACCATTCCATTTGACAACCTTTTGAAGTGTCCAAGATATGTTCTGCTGGATGAATGGTAAACACAGTAGAACCTGATTAAATGCGTCCTCCTGCAACATCCAGTCTGGCTCAGGACTGTCTTTCCTAATACTTATGAGCCAGGTCAGCTTATCTACACTGCTTACAGATGCCTCTGTTTTGGCCTGCAAGACTGAAAGGATTTAACTTTAAGCGAAGCTTGAACAAGTGGGTTGGGGCTAAATGATATGTCTTTGGTTTGGCTCGCCATGGTTCAAGTGTTATTTTGTTTTACTCCGGCTTGCAGTGGGTGTAGAATTAGCCAATAGTACTCATCTTTGTTATCGTAGTGATTTAACATTTTTGGCCTGCGCGTACGCCGGCAAGCCATTTGGAATGGAAAGTTCGTTCCGGTTTTAGTCTGTATTTGTCCTCGTTTTTAGGGCTTGGTCAAAATAGTCGGAAAACCCGTCTACTGCCGTCAAAGGCCATTCATACGGCGGCCGTGTATATTCACACGGCTGCCGGGTGTATAAGGTGTTGGACAGTATAACCAGCGGCTGCTGTCACGGCGGCCGTATATGAAACATGAATTTTGACCAGTAGCTTGATTACTATACGGAATATTTTGATGAAAGTTTACAGATGTACAGAATACTATAAGTTGCATATTCTGATTTTTGAGATATCTGCCCTTGATATATGTGAAGAAAAATCAGGTTTGGCCAAAGTTCTTTTTTGGAATAGTTTAATAGAAAGTTTACGCTGTGAAGAATACTAAGGTCAAGAGCCACTACTCTGACCTTTTAAGTTCTTAAGTTATCTTCCCTCCATATATCTAATAAATAGTTTTTCTCTGTAGATTTTACCAAATACTTCAAGTATTTAAAACGATGAATTTACTATCAGCAACACCGGAACTTTGAATTTTACTATTTTGTGGGGTTTGGCGAAAAAGTGGCTATTTTTTGGTATTGGCCTTTTGCAGGTTTTTGTTTTGGGTCACTTTCAGAACTGACTATTTTTTTGGGTCTATCTAAATTCTAAGTATTTTTGGGTAGTATTGTAAGAATCGGGGTTAGAATCTTCTGTTGAACTGAGAGTTGTTTTTATTTAGTTTTAACAGCTCTATTTCTGCTGTACATCAGTTTCAATGTCATTAGTGTAAAACCGGAGCTACTGTTGGAAACTCTTTAAAGCCCTTACATTACTTATATAATCATTATACAGGAAAAATAAATGAAAACCACACTTTTATGAAAAGAAAGCAAGGGGAATATTTGTTTGGTGTGCTAATATCTGCAGATATTTTTGGGGGTATGGCTAATATACCGGATATTTTTTTGGGTATGGCTGATATACCGTTTATTTTTTGGGGATAAACACTAGATGCAGGGGCCAAGTTATATGTTGCAGAAAAAATGCAGAATACAACTCCCATCCCTCCACCCCACCCTCCTGGGAGTAGGACTGGGGAATATCGGCCACTTTCCGAAAACCTTTTCCTTAGAACATTTGCGTAATACTTTTAAGATATCGATGAGTTAAAACATTTTAAAGATACGCCGAATGCACCCGAAGAGACAAATTTTCGATAAGTGTTACATGCAAGAACCGGTATATTGGCTGGTTTTAATGTGGCGGTCGTTGTCAGTCAAACAGATTCATTCATCGGTATAAAATAGTTCGTCTTGGACATGCTGTTTGGATGAATTTGCTATTCCCAGTGTACCCCAAACAATAACAAGGACATGCTTTGAAAAAAAAGGATGCCCAAGAATGACACAAGTAAAATTCTCCTGGTAACGACAAGCTTTGTCGCATAAGGACATTACTGGATGCAGTTTCTAAGGTCAAGTTTACATAACTACGGGCCTCCGACACAGAGAGCAGTAAGCTCATGAAAACGAAAGGATGACAGTATTTAAGGACAGACTTACGTTCAAATAGTATTTCCGGCAAAACCGCAAAATTCCGGCAAAATTTGGAATTACGTGTTGGAAGAAGCCATTGCGAAAAATGTGAGCATGAAATTCATATTTATACCGGCAAACACGGGGGAGCAGAACGGGTGCTTGAGTGGTACAAGATCTGACAAACAGAAAGGAAAATCTTACATGTGTAGATGGATCTTTTTTCTTCTTCTCTAGTCCTGCTTTGTTTGAAATCCCTCGTGGTGATCGGTTTTACTGTCTTTGCACTGTGCGTAGAAGTAGGAAATGGATACCACTGGTTGTTAAATCTATCAGACTCAGAAATAGGGGTTGCGGTTTAATGAAGCAGAAGGGAAACCATATTGCAGTGGAATAGAAAGATTGTACCATTTCCACCAACTTCTTTGCATGAATGGCTGGTCGAATTTTAACAAAACTTGTGACATCCCCTGGTAATATTTAGTTATATACTTTGAGTTTGATGATATTTGGTATGTATGTAGGACAAACCAAGTGTCTTGTTCAAGAATGGTAATTCACAATGCCTTAGTTTTCGAGTTACTTTCCCTTGGAGTGTTTAGTTATGAAATTATGTACGTTCGATAAATTCGGTACACTTTGAGATAGTTTGATGATACTTGGTCGGTATGTCGCCTCTATTTGGAATATAAGGAACTGTGTGAACAAATTAGGATTATGGTTTGTAGCATTTGCATTCCTATAAACATGCCCAGAGAAAGGCCACTGATAAAACTTGGCAAGCCTTTTCTTTTGAAAGAAAACTTTATTTAAATGTTTTCGCTGTGATGCATCGACTGAGTTGGGAGCCATTATGCGAATCGAATTTTTATGTAGTTCTCTATTGAGAGTAAGATAGGGCTCCATGATGAAGTTAGCCGACTGTAAAAGTGCTTTAAACCCCCGGTAGTTTATACTTCTGAACATTTTAAGGCAGTGGCCCCGGTGTTGCTCTTACTCTGTTTAGCTTTGTGGCTAATTATGCGAAGCGGTGTATACTAAGTCTTCCCTTGCGTTTTGTCCTTGTGTTTTTCAGTCCTTTTAGCATTGCCACCACCTCGCTTGGGGGAGAGAGCTTGTTTGTGTTTGTTTTGCGTGTGATAGTTGATTGTGTATATTTCCTCTTACTCTTGGTGTCAGGGATTGGCTGCGGCTTGTAATTGTGGCACTCCCTGGACGTTTCTATTTATCTTTTGTTTACCCGTGCATTTGTTTGTTTTGCGCGTGATGGTTTGTGCCTCTTTCCTCTTCCTTTTGCTGCCAGGGATCGGCTGCGACTTGTAATAGTAGAACTCCCTGGACTTTTGTTTTACCTTTTGTTAACCCTTGCGTCCTATAAAAAGAACATGGTCAAACAATGTAGAACCAAATCAGAAGCCGCGACACGCGGCGTCTGATCAAGGTCTACACTGTTTGCATTTAGTACATGGAATTTCGTAAAACATGATTATAATAAAAATAACCAGGCAACATGAAGTAGACTAAACTAAACAGACACCATGGGTACTTAACTGGCTGGCCAGGGTCTACACTGTTTACATGAAGAACATGAATTTCTATACAACACGATAATTATAACATGAAGTAAGCTAAACTAACCAAACACCATGGTGACTTCAGTGGCTCGAACTACTCGTGTCTAGAACAAATCCCCTGGGCCCAAAGATGTTTTGCGCGCCTGATGGTTTGTGTCTTTTTCCTCTTGGTGTCAGCTTGTGATTGTGGCACTCCATGGACTTTTTTTTTTTCAAGTTACCTTTTTTTATTCCCTAGCGTCCTATAAAAGGGACATAGGCAAACACTGTAGACCCAGATCAGACGCCACAAAACGCAGCGTCTGATCAGGGTCTACAGTGTTTGATTTAAGTACATGAATTTCTATAAAGTTGGCAAATAATAAAACCGAATCAAACACCCCTTCTGTTGGAAATGGACCGGTCCAAAGAGTTATGGTAGAAGAGTCCATCCGTCATAAATGAGTTAACCGCCATGAATGACTTTGTATAGTTAAGGAGACTGGATACACGTTTGCTCTTGTTTTGACAAGGGAAAGAATTTTTGTGGCGTCCTGGGCCCAGTTGTTCAAAACATCGGTAACTTAACGAGCTCGTTAGAGATCAAAATGTTAACTGCTCTAGTAAGGACAATTTCTAATTCACAGTTACGTATTTTTGCTGAAAAAAAAAAATGAGTAGCTTTGGCAAATGCAAAAGCTACTCACGTTTTTTTTTTCCAGCAAAATATTAGTGTATATTCCATATTTAATGATCAAAGTTTTAACGATATGTTAACTAACGACACCATTAGTTTTGAACAACTTTGCCCTGTTTGCTTTCCTGTACACTAGCTACTTCTTAAAAGCAGTGTACTCTTAAAAGTAAGAATTTACTTCCAAGAGGAGCACGTTTTTCCTCACAGAGTAGCCTCTTTCAGATGGGGACAAAAACGATTTTGCCTACCATGAAAGTGTATATATGTACGTTCCTCTTAATACATGGCCTGAGGATTCTTATTAATGCAAACTCCATAATTCATGCGCCGTTGTGGTCCACATGTTTCAAAATGACTTGCTCATTTTTTAGTCCCTCGGAAATTCTGCCACTCATGTTTGAGTCCCAAGGAAATTCTGCAGATATCTAAAGAAAGCAAATATTAGGGATATTTTAGGGATTTTGTTTTCTGATTTTATCATTAAAATATATGTTATGTGTGCTCATTAGAACCGCCTCTATGAGGCTATTGTAATGATTATACTCTACATACCATTATTTCCATGGAAGATAGAAAAGGCATTCGTATATTATCCCCATTTGCTATGATTAGCCCTCAGTGGCTCGAACTACCCATGTCTAGAACAAATTTCCGTGAGCCGAAAGATGTTAGAGCTAATGAAGTTCGACTGTATATATTTTCAGGTATGCCTACGTCAAGCCAAGCTTTAATACTGAAGTATACCGACGGTCCCTTTCAACTATTTGGGAGACCTCACTGGCACTCAGCACAATCATGGATGAATACATTCACTAAAGATGAGTTCAGTAGTAATAGTTTTCTGTTTAGTAGTCAGCGAAAACGAAGAGTGCATTCACGTTCTAGGAAAGACCCTGTATCACGAGTTCGATTGGACTTTTCTACGCTACCGGAACTTCTTCAAATCAATGCAATCCGTGGTTCGTTTGTATATGATATAGACTCAAATGCATTGAAGTGGAAAATTTCCCCTAGCGGCGTCGCAGATTACAGATATAACAAAAGACATTGGTCACTTACACCGGTCGTTAAAGCTGGCAACAACAACATGGATACTGTTAAACATCTTAGTTCACTGGATTTTGTTCCCCTGTTCCGAAGAATGGCACACTCTAATGGTAGCAGTAGCTTACAAAATGATGAAAGTCATGGAAAACAAGTGAAGGGAGAACGGAAAGAAGCTCTTTTATTGATGAAACTTGATGTCCAGGAAGGTAACGAGGAACTAATTGAAGCACGAGCACAAGAAGCACACTATTTTCGGCTTCAACACACACCAGAAGCTCCAGACGGGGTCTTTCGTCTGATACAATGTGACGTCGATGACCCAGGAAGCTTTAGATTAGAACGTATAAACTCGAATGATGTTGGTGACTATCGCTTGGTACCGGCTGATGGCTACGATACGTCTTGTGATTTTCATCTTATTTCATTGCACGATAACCCAAGAGAGTTTCGTCTCCTTCAGTCTGATCCAGCCGATCCTAAAATATTTCATTTTGTGTCGACCTCAAAACAAGCAAATGGTGAATTTCGTCTAATGCAGACTGAAGAACAAAATAGAGGACAGTTTCCTTTTCGGTCGACAACAGCATGGGCGGATTCAATGGAAAACATTGGAGCGTTGAATTGTGTTCCCCAGTTTCGTAAGGACCTACGATTAAACAGCGGCGTAGATAGAAATCAATTAAAGTATATCACAGAAGATAAGAATAAAAGTCGGGAGTTAATTAAAATGGAGATTAAGGATGATCATATAGCATTAATTAAAGTCTCACCACAAGAAGCCCATTATTTTCGTCTGCAGCGTGTCCAAGAATCTACGGATGGGGCCTTTCGACTGGTAAAATCCAACATGGACGAAGCAGGAAGTTTTAGGTTGGAACGTATAGGCCCAAATGATGTAGGTGAATATCGCCTTGTACCAGCAGATGGTTATGAATCTGACGATTTCCGACTTGTTACGCTAGATCTTAACAATGGAATTTTTCGTCTTCTGCAAGCTGATCCAATAGACAGTAGAACATTTTATTCTGTCTCCGCCACAGCACAGGAAAATGGAGAATTTCGGTTGCTTCAGGCCGCACCTCGTGAGACAAAAAGCTATGCCTTTCATAGCAGTAAAGAACCTACCCACATGAAAAAAGGCATTAAGATATGGCCACATGCTAGAAATGCAGAAAATCATAAGTCAGAAAGATCTGATCGTTACAATTTCTTTCATGATGTTGTCCCACATTTTGACGATGACAGCGACACTGTATTGTTACCCGATATAACCCTGTATGACTCCAGGAAACTGACTTCAGTCCACCATCACAGCCAGCCAATGGACAATGGGTTTTCTTCCGATGTCCGCCAAACCGATCTTAATCACCAAAACGATCACATACATGTATCTGTAGATAACGATATGGACACTTTCAGACAGAAGTACATGGATAAATATCGAGCTGCTTCCCCTGAAGTGTATAATAGACTGGTGAATCTTGGATTCAGACCAGCTCGTGGGTCACTGGACGAAAGGCCAATTGGTAGTCCGTCGGTGGACCATAGTCGGACAGATATCGCATCATCAAGACATGATTTCTATGGCAACCAGCCAGCAGCGGTGAAGGACTATCCTGGAATCGAATGGCGAACACAACACTTCCAACCGTGGAACCGTATAACCAAATCTCAGTCAGGGGCAGATATGAGCCCAAATTTAACAAGGTAAATTAATATACCGTATTCGACCTAATTACCGCACTGTGCGCTTAAATTTTTCAAAAGAACTCACTTAAGGGCACACTTGAAAGAAAGCGCAACAGAGGACTTCATGAGGAGCGTATTTAATGATGCTTATGCAATGTTATTTTCTGTTTTCTTTATAAAATCATATGTTGTGGATACTCGTTTGAATTGCCTCGACTTGTCGAGGCAATTCAAATGAGTACCCACAACATATGTCTTTTTCATAAAGAAGTAGATAAAAGTACACTGGTTGTAATCTTTTAGATTACTAAATTGTTGGACTGTGCGCTTATAGGAGCATGTGCGGTAATTGGGTCGAATACGGTACTTTAATGACATTAATTTATTTATACCCAGCGTCCAATAAAATGGACAATGGCAAACAGTGTTGACCCATATCAGACACCACAGAACGCGGCGTCCGATCAGGATATACACTGTTCGCGTTGAGGGCAGGCATTGCTATAAAAAACATGGTAGTAATAAAAACTAACCAGACTCTCCTTATATTGAAATTAATCGGTCCAAAGAGCTAATGTATAAGAGACCAATCGGAAAAAAATGGGTTAAAGAGACTCGACTCACCGAACGAATAATAAAATACCTAGTTTATATTATTCGTCTAATATGATATTTTATCAAATATCCAAAACGAAAATGCTATTGCAGACCAACTTTCTTGTAGCTCTAGCAATGCGCAACTTTCTGTAAAAATGGCTGTGTAGCAGACATATCCTGGATATCTTCATTTATATTTTTGCTACTGTTGTGCCTTTATATGTCCTGCTTTTTATGTATCGAATGTAGCATCGAGGTTACCGCACCTTCAATCGCTGCCTTCTTTGCTATTCTTGTAGTTTTTCTGTTTGTGTTGCCGTTATTTTTGTATTTTATGCTATTGCTTTGAACTACTTCAGGAAACACTCGTAAAACCAGGTCTAAGCACCACCCCACCCGATCTCATAACTGTTGAGCCATTTGCAAGACGATGATTTTGTTACAGTATGTTTTCATATAGATCCTTGTCTATTATCTATTTTTCACTAGTTTGCTTTATGTTCCTTAGACGTACTGTTATGTAGTTTTAACCCCTAAAGCGCCAAGAAAAACTGCATCTGAAAATGTCGTCTGTTTATGTCGTCTGCTGAATATTCTTGCAAACTTTTCAAACCGATTTTTGCATACCGGCAAGCAGTGTGGACCCAGATCAGACTGCTTCTAGAGGAGCAGTCTGATCTGGGTCCACACTGTTTGCAAAAATGACTTTTAAAACCACAAGCAGATGACAAAGCAGACGACAATAGTTGTGACTGGCGCTTTAAGGGTTAATGGCTCGAACATCTTTAGGACCATGGAATTTTGCTGAGTGTTAATGGGAACGCCAGGTCAGGAGGCACATGAGGGTAATTAAGTTATTTTCGAATTTTAATGAATTAATGGTATGCTGAGTGTTCTCATTAGAACCTCCTCGAATATAACATCCCTAAATAATTGTAACAAGTTCCAATCAGCCACGGTAAACGATCTTGATCTATCGTATATACCGAAATCATAATGCTGCCAGTTATTAGTTGTGGAGCGCTGTGGTGCAGTGGTAAAGCGTCGGACTCGAGATCGAGAGGTACCGGGTTCGATCCCCACTAACTGCAAGTGTTGTTTCCTTGAGCAAGAGACTTTATCCACATTGCTTAGTACTGGTTTCTACCCAGGAAAAAAGAGGGCCACATGGAAGATTAGTACTAGATTACTAAATGTGTTACCCTCTATAAATAAAGTCGATTATTATTATTATTATTATTCATTCCGTTATTTCTCCATTTTTCCCTCTCCAATTTTCAGTCCAAGTGATTTTTTTTGTCACACTTTTCTCAGTAACCATGAAACCTAGAGAGGTAAAACTTGGTACACACTTCGACAGTGAGTGGATGTATTGTGTGTATGAAATCAAGATGGTGGCCCTTACCTGTTGCTTTATTTCTCCATTTTTTCTCTTTCTCCAATTTTCAGACATTACAAAATCCTATCAGACTTTTCTCGGGAACACAATTTCGAAGTTATTTTTTCCTCAGCAAAACTGTAAGGGCTAGGAGATTGAAACTTGGTACACATTTGAACAATGGATTGGTGTTTCTAGTATAACCAGAAAGAGGCTGCTGTTTCCTTTTCTCCTCTTTATTTCTTCATTTGTATTTCTCTCCACTTTTCAAACTTAGAATTTTTGTCACATTATTCTTAGGATCTATGAGGATTAGGACGTTGAATCTTCATACACAAGTGAACACTGGGTGGATGTATTGTGTATATCAGATTCAGGCTGCTGCATTTTCATCCATGTTTTTCCTTCTTTCTAATTTTCGAACATTAAACATTTTCGTTGCCATTTTTCTCAGGAATTAAAAGTGAAAACTGGGTGAATGCATTGTGTATATATGATACAGACTGCTGCTTTTTTATTCATTTTTCTTTCTTTCCAATTTTCAAACATTTTCGTCACTAATCAAGTAGGAACTGTGAGGCCTAGGAGGTTGACATTTGGTACATACGTGAAAAGAGGGTAGATGTTGCTGTTGTTCCTTGATGAAAAAAGCCACAACTTTTATTTCTAATGGGAGCTACTAGGGGGTCTTATAATTAATAAAGGATAGTCTACCTAACTGGCCTGTTTTCAAATGATAATATATTGCTATTGCTTACCTTTCCTTAAATGGTGCTAAAGCGGGGCTATAGTAAGATTCTCAGGAAACTCTAGTTTCAGTTAGGCGTAAAAAAATAGCTGTGTTTCCACTTACCCGACCGACCCTGTTTCAAACACCCGACTGAGCTATTTTTATCAGTAAAAATGCAAAATGAAAAAGTAAAGCATCGACCCTCAACAAAATATCTGTATTTTCATTAAATTACAGGCCTGATCCTGTTCTATTCTGAAGACAAAAAAAAAAATAGAAAAATAAAAAAAAGTTTCTCCTACCTACCAACCAAATTGTTTTTCAGCATGTTAATGGAAACACAGCTATTTTTTACGCCTTATCTCCAAACAAAACTAGAATATTAGTCCATTGTCTCGGTATCATAAGTGGAAAATGTTTATAGTAGTGGTTGACAATAGTGGTAGTGTCTTGAGGCGCAAAGCACTCCATATTATACTTGTAAACATTTGAATTTTATAATACTTGTGCCAGCCACTATTATAAACATTTGAATTTTTTAGAATAAACACTTAACTGTCCGCCTGAAGACACTTTAGGGACTTGGCCACCCTCAGAGTGCCCTGCAAAGACTGGGTGCACTTGGAATTATGTAGAAAATGCTATGCCCCAGCTCATTACGAAGACACGCCTATTCAAATATACTGAAAATTTTACCACCAAAAAATGAAAATTTTCAGATAAAATTTGTGATATTTTTTCATATTTCTGCTCAAAACATAGGTTGTGGGTACTCGTTAGAACTGCCTCGGCGAGGCGGTTCTAACGAGTAACCATAATCTATGTTTTTGAGCAGAAAAAAGAAAATAATGTATACCCCTGTAAATCCCAGTTTTACTATATAGAAGTGGGGTTTAAGGGGGTCAGCATTATAAAGGCATGTTTTCGTGATGTCATTGTTGAGTAGAGATTATATTCTATTGATTTTAAATCCACAGTAGTTTCTTCAAGCGGGCCGGAAACACTTGGCAGAGCGTCAGGCTTTTTTGTGCAAGGGATACAAATTTTGTTGACTTTCCAGTACAACTATCCCTTTCTTAAAAGGAATCTGCTCTAAAAGTAAATTATTTGCTCCAAAGTAACCTCTGAAAACGGTTCTGCTCTAAAAGCAAATATGTTGCTCTCAAGTTTCTTTTTAGAGCATCATTCTTTTCAAAAGGGGGCACTTGGGAGCCAATTCATTCGTTTTAGAGCAGACTCACAGTTGTCTCCCCTGAAAGTGTATCATTTCACCTTAATTTCAAGCTGATGTAAGTATATGAATTCTAAATAGCCTGCAATTTTAATCATTATGAAAACACGCCTATTCAAATATACTGAAAATTTTACCACCAAAAAATGAAAATTTTCAGATAAAAAATTCTGATATTTTTCATATTTCTGCTCAAAACATAGATTGTGGGTACTCGTTAAAGCCGCCTCGATTAGTACCCACAATCTATGTTTTGAGCAGAAATAAGAAAAACTAGATCGGGCAGTCGATGGCACGCCATCGCAAATCCCCACGCTCCTGGCAGAAATTGCCCTTGTACCACACAGCATAGTTTTAAGCAACCAGGCAAAATTCTACTTGTATGTTATTCTACTCATCATTCCCTTCAATTTGATATGCCACATGACCATGTTGTGAGAAACTTAATTTTTGACCCCGCCCCACCCCCCAAGTCCCACCCCAAAGGGTGTTCCTGGGGTCACAAAGTAAATCTCGTTCAATATGTTTTACATTTATCACTACTGAGTATATGTGCACATTTTCGCATAAAAATCTTTAAAATTGACTTTGAAATTGGAAATTGTTAATATTTGACCTTTTGACCCCTCCCCAGGGCCCCTGGGAGCGGGGCCAAAAATAAACTTGCTCTTGCACGCCCCACTTGTGTAAGCAAGCCACTCACCAAATTTGGTTGGATTCTGTCCAGCGGTTTGGGAGGCGATAACATAACGGACAGACGGACGGACGGACGGACAGACGGACGGAGGCGATAACAATATCCCCGACGCTTTTTCTAAAAAGCGTGGGGATAATAATGTATACCCCTGTAAACCCCAGTTTTACTGTATAAAAGTGGGGTTTAAGGGGGTCAAAATTATATAGGCATGTTTTCGTGATGCTATAGAGGCGGAACGTCCATACAGCAAAACGCCAATGACTCGAAAACATTTAGCTCGTTTACCGTGGCTGATTCGAACTTGCTTTTGAGTCAGTAGGAACCATTTCCATAGGTCAAGAAAACAAATACGAAGGAATATATTAGGAAAATTTTTTCAATGTATCATAAAAGTAGGCTGTGTTTATTCATTATAATTACATTACATTATCGAGTACACTTTACATACATTATTTTATAGAAGATTGAACGGACATCCCTAAATTATCTCCATTTGCTTCCTGACCTGGCGCTATAACTAACTCTCAGTGGCTCGAACTACCCATGTCTAGAGCAAAAACCCATGGTCCCAAAGCTCTTCAAGCCACTGAAGTTCGACCATATGTCAATTTATGCGACTGATTTAGAATCAGCGGTAAACCAAATCAAGTCTAAAAACTTTGTTGAGATCTCTTTTGTTCAACGACGGTGGGTCGGGTCGCAAAAATGACAGTTTTACCCCTAATATTTTCTGGAAGACTTGGTCTTGACTTTAACATCTATGGTCAGGGTCACTGCGTTTTTATTGAGTTTTTAGGTGGCTCTAACTTTACGTTTTTATTCGAACCTTTATCTTTGTTTCATCGTACTGTTAATAAGGGGTGCGTTGTTTTTCTGCGTTGATATACCAAGGCCCCAGCGAGCATGCAATTGAGACAATGACGCATCAACGTCAATGCAACGTCTTTGTCACGGAGCTGATGCATTTCCTTAGTGCCGCCATTTCTGTTTTTAAAACTGGACATGATAAAAAAAAATGAGCCGCGGCGTGAGAAAACGTACCTTTTGGCATTACGAAAACACGCCTATTGAAACATATTGAAAATTTCACCACCAAAAACTGAAAGTTTTCAGATAAAAAAATCTGATATTTTTTATACTTGTTCTCAAAACATAGATTGTGGGTACTCGTTAGAACCGCCTTAAACCCCACTTTTATATAGTAAAACCGGGGTTTACAGGGATATACATTATTTTTCTTATTTTCTGCTCAAAAACATAGATTGTGGGTACTCGTTAGAACCGCCTCTATGTTTTGAGCAGAACTATGAAAAATATCAGAATTTTTTATCCGAAAACTTTCAGTTTTTGGTGGTGAAAATTTCAATATATTTAAATAGGCGTGTTTTCGTAAATGACAGGTTTACTGACGATGCGGCTCGAATAATATTCTAACCAGACAACGCTAAAACGAAATCACAGACGCACAAAGAAAGAATAACTGCAACAGAGGAACCGTCTTGGAACGACCAGTACGAAACCCACATGGGGGATGGTGGGTGCGTGGTGGGGCGGGCGTAGGGGTAGGAAGGGGAAAGGGAAGTTTAAATTAATTTTACTGGCGCGAAACCTCGCCATTTATTCTGATGCAGTTCTGAATTGCAAATGTATGTTTGGTCCGCATAGGGATTCTCTAGCTCATTTGTAAAACATCTAAGCAACATATTGTTCAAACGGGATCTTCTTGGCATATGCGGACGGAATCTCTGTGCCTTCCCAACAAACACATAACGTCATAAAAATGTCGCGGTTAACGATATTTACATTTTTAGTGCGAGCACCAGATAATGTTTTACATTTTAGAGTGCGTGTACTTTTACATCCCGTCCACACGCTGTCCTCTTAATATCATTCAATGAATGCTATAGTTTGTATGTTCTGCCCACACGCGTTCGCTGAGCACCATTCAGTGAACGCAATTGTTTTACGCCCCACCTACACTCTGTAAGCTACACATGATGTACTTGCCGCTGAAGAGATACAAAAACGTAAATATAAGTATTCTTTTGCAGCACACTGACCCGTGATAATAGTCAATTACGTGCAAAGTTTATTTCTTAATTGAGTGTTTACTTGGTTCATTGTACGGTTAGAGAACTACGCTTACAGAATCATTCGATATCTTAAAATACTCCAAAGGACAAAAAAGGCTCTGATAAGACTGCTGGCAGAAGTATACACTAATTGGAATTATCGCATTTCTCATATACTCATTCGACCGCTTTGCACAAGACATGGCGTAAACAGTACAAGGTGATTGGAAATACAAGGAGATGTTCCCACTGTTTTTAAAAGGAAGACAGCTTTGTAACTTCCGGTTTCCTTTCCTGTATACCAAGCCCCTTTTTGAGAAGAAGTCACTCTATGAGGAAGCAATTACAGTCGACTCTCGTTATCTCGAACTCGGTTATCTCGAATAACCGCTCATCTCGAAATGAAAATCTGGTCCCTGTTTTAACACAGAGATCTACCAACCGGCAACAAAATATTGTGGAAAAGAGGAGAAATTGCTCCTGAGCAATTTCTCCTCTTTTCCACAATATTTTCAATATATCACTAACTTAGGAGTCGAATTAAAGATTCATTCTGTTAAAGGTGGTTATTCAATTAATTGTTTTCCTCAGTTCCGCAAATCTGATATGTCGAAGTACGGATATCTCGAAGTGTTTCATAGAGTCCCTTAGATTTCGAGATAACAAGAGTCGACTGTATTTTCCTTTTATAGTACCCTCTTTTCAGAAGTAATCCCCTGAATGTGTATTGAGTCCCAATAAGGGCAATATCTTCTCGTCTGAAATAGTAGAAATATCCTGGTCATATAAGAACGTAGTAAAGGTATGACCAACATAAAAACGGGAATGAATATAAGTTAAAAGGCAGTAAATACGACTTACATATTTATCTTCTGTTCCACTAGGGGCTACTCTTGAAGAAAAGAAGTTGCTCTTTCATATTGGAATATTTCTATCTTATCTATTAATTCAAAAGATTTCTTCTACAGCAGAGGCAATCTGATGGTCCATAACACTTTGACCACGTTTCGCGCATGTATGTATGCATGTGTGCGCCGAGAAAGCGTGGTTGGATGAATCCACTTAGCAGGTCGGGATTGACCTGCACATCCGCGCGACCGCTTGTCCTCATCATTTTATTCTGCAGTATATCAATCTGCAGTATGTCACATTACGAAAACATGCCTATTCAAATGTACTGAAAATTTTACCACCAAAAAATGAAAAATTTTCAGACAAAAATTTCTGATATTTTTCATATTTCTGCTCAAAACATAGATTGTGGGTACTCGTTAGAACCGCCTCGACGAGGCGGTTCTAACGATTACCCACAATCTATGTTTTAAGCAGAAATAAGAAAAATCATGTATACCCCATGTAAACCCCTGTTTTACTATATCAAAATGGGTTTAAGGGTGTCAAAATTATATAGGAGTGTTTTCGTGATGCTGTCTCTGTAGGTGGACAGCACGGGGCGTGGAAGGAGTTTGCTGATGTGCAGGTTTGCCTAGGCCTTCGCTTTCTTTATTAAGTATGTATAATACTAAAACGCATCGTGTCATGCGGCCCGTGTGACAACCGCAGTTGTTTGCGACAAGAACCCTAACTTATATCTCTATGTATTGACTCATTTAAGCTGTCGTCGCATAAAAGGGACATAGACAAACAGTGTAGACTACGATAAAACGCCGTCTGATCAGGTTCTACACTGTTTGCATTATGTTGAGAAATTTCTATAAAACATGATAATAACAAAAAAAAAAAAAAAAAAAAAAAAAATAAAAAAAAAAAAAAAATAATAACCAGACACCATTTATATAGGAAATGGACCTGTCCAAAGAGTTAAGGTAGAAGTCCATTCGGCATAAATGGGTTAAACAATGACGGCAAACTCTTCAGGTGTATGAAGTCCCCATTTACTATAGGAGTCGCTCTTTTTCTAGCAAGTTTATCTAAGGACGTAATATAAGAATCTATCATGGAGGTGAGAGGTAGATAGAAACAGCCGTACCGAGGGTCACTGTCTGGCATCATGAGGCTTGCCGAGTGATGGCAGACTGCGATCCCTCGAGATGGATGTTTCTGTCTACCTCTCACACCCACGATAGATTCTTTTTCTTGCAAATCTTTCATTTCTGAACATAGATTTTTTTAATAATACAGTCACGGCGATTGTTGAAGTCCGCCGTTGTGATGACATTACTGTGACATGTAGTGAAGTCATTTCATTTGGTGACGTCAACCTTAACAATGGCACCCGTGACGTCCTTTACAACCAGTGCACATGAAACACATGAGAATTCTCGATTTTACCTTACCCTGGGTAGGATAGCCTGGGTAAGATAAGAATTTCTATCCCTGAGTAAAATCAAGGATTTCCAGGTCCGTTTGCAAGATATAGAAGTTTCTTACCGTATTTACACTAAGTATTCGGACGCTTTAACGTATGAGCTAGACTGGCTCCAGTCGTTTCTGCATTTTTTTGTCATTGTTGCTGTAATCGTCTCTCTAATCCCATTTCACTGTTTTACTAAGGGACATAACTTATCAACTCATTATAAGCTGTACTAGATTATATACCTTTGAAAAGATATGGAGACAGACTACACATCACGAAAACATGCCTATATAATTTTGACCCCCTTAAACCCCACTTTTAAATAGTAAAACTGGGGTTCACAGGGGTATACATTATTTTTCATATTTCTGCTCAAAAACATAGATTGTGGGTGCTCGTTAGAAACGCCTCGCCGAGGCGGTTCTAACGAGTACCCACAATCTGTGTTTTGAGCAGAAATATGAAAAATATCAGATTTTTTTATCTGAAAATTTTCAATTTTTGGAGGTGAACTTTTCTATATATTTGAATAGGCGTGTTTTCGTAATGATATGAGCCAGCGCACGGCAAAACCTACAATAGGACTTATGCAACCAGCAAAGACTCAGATCAGCCTGCGCATCCGCGCTGTCTGATCAGTCTTCGCTGATCGCATATGCCTTCTGCAGCCTCCGGACTATACAAAGAGGGATAAACAAGAACCTTTGGTAGGTGTACAGGTTGATCGGAGTCTTTGTTGGTCACACAGGTCTTATTGTAGGTTTTGTCATGCGCTGGCTCATATTTTACCTACAATTTGAACATATTCATTCTTCTACCTATTCTTGTGTCTAATAATTTCCGGATGAGCGGCAAACAATACAGACCCTGATCAGACGCCGCCGTGCGGCGTCTGATCTGGGTCTATATTGTTTGCTCAGACCTGTACGTGTGTTTACATACTTAAATTTAGCCCTTTTTGTTTGGAAACCTAGCTACCGCGATTTGTTCGATCTGACCAATTCCAAAAATCAGCTATATGTAGTTCTTAAAATAGTAAAAGATATTTCTAAACCAGATTCTTAAAGACGTAAACATCTGATGAGTCTGGGTCATTAGTTTTATCTCTGATAAGGTATTGGGTATCATAAAATTAAAGTGAAAGATTAACAGGTAGAGGCTCAATAGGGGTAATATACACATGAAAACAAAATCTTCACAATGAAAGAAATATTTAAAAAAAACAACAACAAAAAAACAACAACAAAAAAACAACAACAAACTTTTCAATCTACCCTCCAAATTAATCAATATTCCAATCATGTTTTATTCCTTCAAAATATTTATTACTCTTCAGAAGCCCCTTAAATAAACAAAATAAAAAAAAATAATAAAAAAAGACCAATTAAAATTAACAAGATATTGTAAGTATGAAAGAAACAAATTAATATATAAAAAAAAAGTGGGGGGTGAATAGTTATATATAACTCCACTAAGAACCCCATAAAACTGGAAGAAAACCGATGTTCTCCAAATGCATACATATTTTACAAAAACAACCTCAAATAGATACGCCGGGCTCCAGCCCGGCGTAAATAAACAAACCATTCAAATCTGCTCTCCAAATAAGTCAATTTTCCAAACTATCTGTTCTCCTAAAAAATATTAATTACCCTTCAGGAGGCCTCTTTACTGCCTCCTGCTAGTAATTCATAATCACCCTATTAGGACATGTCTTTGATCTACCTTGCATAGCGCCTAAGTAGGGGCAATAAAATCATTAGTGAGTGGTACCACTTTTGGCCTCATTTATGCCTTTAACTATTTGAATAATTACAAAGAAAAGTCGAAGGATCATACTGCATGCATACAAAAGCTGACCAATTCACGAAAAAATTGTCGGAGAAAGTATATGATAATTGGTAACGAGCTGACATGTGGAATAACACACTTTTATATTTCAGCAAACTTCTCCAGAGCGAAGTAGCAAAGAAGATAACCGACGATGACAGAAGAATGTCACTTATTGACGAGGTCAAGTTGAAGGCTGATTATAAAGCATGGAAGAAGAAGAATGTTACAGCTATTCGAATGAGAAAGAATATACCAGCAAAGGATCCAAATGCAGTGTGCGTGCGTCTACCAGATAACGCCCTGTCTCATGAGCGCTTAAAACAGCTGATAGAGAAAAGTACGGGCAGTTCACTTACCACTTTACAGTTTGACCCAGTGTCTGTGCATTCCCTTGACACAGATGCTAAAAGTCAGTGGATTCTTAAGTTCGATAATCCATCTGTTTGTGATAGACTTGTCGAAAGTGGACTACCGATAGAAGGACGCCTGCTACCTGTGCGTAGGTATGATGATGTTATGAAAGATGAACATGAGGCGTACAAGTATTTTCTTATTATGAATGAAATTAAAAAGAGAAAACAGGAAAAGCTCTCAGAAAAGCAAAGCAAACCCAAACTAAGACAACAGAGAAAGCTAAGAAGTAGCCATACGCAGACAGGAAAGTATTCCAATGAAGAGTATGACTGATTAAGAAGAGCCGTTCAAAACATCTGTTGGCATTAAGAATGTGGGACCCAGTATTGACAACATTCACTAACCCAGTAAGCATTCTTTATAAATCTACAGCGGGCCATTATCGACCCGTAAGGGTAGCTGACGGGCCGATAACGGCCCGCTGTAGATTTATAAAGAATGCTAGCTGGGAAGTGGCAAGGTCTTTCTCTGAGCTTCAATAAAAGAGTGATTCGCATCATCACGAAAACACGCCTATATAATTTTGACCCCCTTAAACCCTACTTTTGTATAGTAAAACTGGAGAAAACTGGGGCTTACAGGAGTATACATTATTTTTCTTATTATGCAAAATTAATTTCTTATTATTGTGGGTACTCGTTAGAACCGCCTCGCCGAGGCAGTTCTAACGAGTACATACAATCTATGTTTTGAGCAGAAATATGAAAAATATCAGATTTTTTTTATCTGAAAATTTTCCTCTTTTGGTTGTAAAATTTGCAATATATTTGAATAGGCGTATTTTCATAATGAATCTTACTTAGGAATATTTTAGGGAAATGTTCTTATTTTATAATGAAAATATATGTATCTACTCATTAGAATCGCCTGATCGAGGCTATTCTAATGAATACGCTCAACATAGTATCATTTTATAGAAATCGAAAAGACATCCCTAAATTATACCCATTCGCCTCTTAAGCTGGTGCTACATGTATGAATAACTCAGTGGCTCAAACTACTAATGTCTTGAACCAATTTCCATGGTCACAAAGCTGTTTGGATCATTGAAGTTCGACTGTGTATCGCAAGAGGACTGGATACACGTGGTAAATTGTCCGGCATTTTATACAAGGGAGGAATCTTTTGTGACTTCCTCGTTTCCTTCTTACACACTACGCCCTTTCTAAAAAGGGTCTGCTCAAAAAAGAAGGAATTTGCTCGCTCCCCATTTAAGCTAATTCTTTTAGTTTACAACAGATTCCTTTTCAGAAGAGAGACAAAATAATTCTGACATTTTTGCCTCACCGGAAAGTGTGTACATCCCTTAACCCATTTTAGTCGGGGAAACCACAAAAGGGCATTTGGCAAACAGTGTAGATCCAGATCAGACGCCACAGAACGCGGCGCCTGATCAGTGTCTTCACTATTTGCATTTAAAACAGGAATTTCTATAAAACATAGTAATAAAAAAAACTAACTAGTCAGCCCGCTGTTGGAAATAGACCGGTGTAAAGAGTTCTGGTAGATGAATGCACTCGGCATGTGGGTTCCCAGTGGGTACACAACGTTAAAATGACGTCGTATAAACGTCGATGCGACGTGATCACGTCGCATCGACGTTGATACGACGTCATTTTGATGTTGTGTGCTTGCTGGGTTAATGATAACTACGCCACCAGATGAAAAAGAAGTCTATGAGAGTCTATGGGTGAATATACTGATCAGAACACGTAGTCAGTGTGCGATAAGAGAATCATTGGATATTGTGAAATATACAGTAGCGATTACGTTTTTCTTGTCCGTTTATGCGTTTGGGGTGCGTTTTAAAATCGTGGCATAACGTTTGCGTTTCGACAACGTTTCTAGCGTTTCATATCGTTTCGGCCAATCAAATTACAGAGCAAAGCGTTTCACTCAAACGCTTAATTTGCATATGCGCACTGAGGAGATACAAACGTTTTCTCGAAACGCTTTTCACCGTTTCGGCCAATCAGCTTGCCTTATCGAAACGCTTTTTCCGTTTCGGCCAATCATTTGACCGTTTCGCACCGTTTGTATGTTAGACCAATCGAATCATAAATACCTGTTGGACCGTATTAAACCGTGTTTATTACAACTAAAGTACTCTGTATCTACGTATTAAAATTATATTTATTTTATTTTATTTTATTTATTTATATTTTCTTTATAAAATATATTTTGGTATTTTCGAAAGAATTAACATGATTAATTATTATACTTTGTGAAACCTATTATTTTTACACTGCAATCATGACAATCAACGTCTTTTGACAATTAAATGTTTTAGCACATAGTACTCGGTATAAAATATTTAGCAGATGACATTTTGAAGTTTATATATATTTCCTGAAAACAGATTTTGGCATTTCATACAAATTGCCTGCAAATGGTTTGACAATATCAGAATGCCTTAACCAAGAAAATATTTATTTATTTTATTTACCTTACTTTTATATTTTATTTTATTTTTATTTATTTTTTTTTATTTTATTTTTATTTTATTTTTATTTATTTATTATTATTATGCCAGAGGCTACCTGGTAAAATGTCATAGGATATAATCCCATAAGTAAAAATGCCAGAGATAAACTTATACAAGTTTAGTTCTTTATTTGTCTTCCATGTAGCACAATTTGACAGCATCATGGGAAAAGGTGAAAAGATGCAACAAGAGTATATATGTCCAAATAGACTCCCCCACACTCTATATTGGAAGAGTCTAATTCAATGTTAGGCATGTCAGGTTATGTGATTTAGATAATCCTAGCGAAAAATGACTGAACTGTGCAAACAATGGCTACCCTGATCAAATGCCGCATTTTGCAGTGTCTGATCTGGATCTGCACTGTTTTCCAATAGCCTGTTTTGGGTCTCCAAATTAAAGTGAGTTAAACTCTTTTCACATCAAAAAAAAAAAAAAAAAAAATAAAAAAAAAAATAAAATAATAATAATATCATCTGCTTATATCTAAACAAAGCAGGTTAAATGTTAACGTTTACCACTCTGTTTATTCAGCAGACAACAAAGTGATGACATTTTCTTCGTTTTTCCAGAAAACAGGATTTGACATTTCATGCCAGTTGTCTCTATTCAAGACAATTTGCATGAAATGTACAGAATGTTCAGTTGATGACATTTTGAAGTATTTTTCTTATGTTATCCTGAAAACAGGTGTCGGCTTTTCATACATATTATCTCCACAGGACTTCACTTTCCCTGCAAATTGTCTTCAGTGGAGATTTGCGTGAAATGTTAAACCTGTTTTACGGGAGAAAATAAGAAAAGAGGTCATGAATTTGCCATCTGCTGAGTTAGCCCAGAGAGTGATAAAGGTTCAACTGGACAATGAATCGTTGACATAATCCATTCTGTTGGTGATATGTGTAGACCACGATCAGACTGCGCGGAAATGCCGGTTCACCTTAGTCTAAGCTGTTCTCAAATACCAAAAGGTCGTTTCTTATTTCTATTCAAAGGGGCTAATATATATTTAACCAGTGCCGATCAAACCAGATCAGCTTGCGCAGCAGGATCAAGATCAAAGATTTTCAACACCAGTCTGAACTACGTCGAACCTGTGAATTGCCATTATTGTTTTGAGTAATATTTCTCCCCCCCCCTCCCCCTCACGTCCCTCCCCTCACGCCCTCACCTTTTTTTAAAATGAAATGTACACTGTCGTTTAGACAAATGGTGCTGGAACAGATGATCTGCTTTACTGAAATTTATTGTTAGAATTATGTGTCACCAATACTAATCCTTTCATTAGATCCTTATCCAGTGAAAACGTCCCTCTGAGCATAGGTGTTACTCAGATTAAAGTGAGTGGATCAGTCTAGTGTATAATGGTGTCCACTCAGTTCACTGATCAGGTCATTAGTATAAAATACTGTAATACATGAATCGCTCAGTATCCATCTAATACACAGACTGATCAGATTTGTAAAATATAAATAGGTCCATTTTTACTTGTTTGGGCCATTATTTTTCGAATACGATGTACTGCGCACATCATGGCAATTATGTGGACAGTCGGCAAATATCTTGCTGGAGGGCTTTCATGAAAGTATATTCTCACTATGAAAACATTTTTGGCATGTATATGCAAAGCTGTTAACCTTAACGCTATATTTTAATATTAGAAGACAAAGATCAAATGTATGGACGAGCAGCAATGACCCAGAGCAGAGTGCGCGGATGCACATTCTAATCTAGTATTTTGCATATTGCAACCTATACTTAAATATTAGAAGACGATGCACTGGAGAAACAGCAGATCCTTTCGAATAATAATGATAATAAAATTGTACAGACGAACTGCAACGAATCAGATCAAAATGCACGGATGAACATACTAATCAATGTTGCATTTATAGCACATTGTAGTCTGGATACTCCTAAAAGGGTAATTGGCAAACAGTGGAGACCCAGATCAGATGCCGCAGAACGTGACGTCTGATCAGGGTATCCACTATTTGCAAATAGTTCAACCATTTGTTTCTCTACTTAACATAGTCTGGCATACCTAAAATCGAAATTAGAATCTTCCAGTATATAGGGTGGGTGAGTTCATTCAGTAACAATAGGTTAAATATTAGAAGATAATGTGCAAGACTATTGGCAAATCGTATCGAATAAGACAATGTACAGATGAGCAGCTACGAAGCAAATCAGAGTGCACGGATGCCCTATATTTATCACATATTTTCATGTATTCCTCTTTTTTAATATTGGTAAAATTACTTTGCATCTACATGTATTCGGTACTTTAAAATGAAAATGACTTTATATCAAAGATGAATGGATGAAATTGAAATGTTTTTTTTTTTTTTTTTTTTTTTTTTTTTTTTATTTGTTCAAAACTGACTTAACAGATTTTAAGTAATTCTTCTTCGATATATATTTTTTTTACATTACGTCTGGTGTGTCTTAATTTCAAATATACGAGCAATATATCCTTTTAAGGCATTATCTGTTTATGCATGATGTTTCTTTTTTTTTTTTTTTTCTCATCCAAACAGATTTGGAAGTGCACCTGCTAAAACTTCCAATAAACAATACATGGAATGAGTATTTCCTATACCTCACCCTCCTTAAGAAATACACAGGCTAATATTATGTAACATTTGAAAGAACAAAAAGGAGATAGTATCAATAAAAAAAAATATGTAAATAAAGAAAAATTGGAAAATATCATGATATTATATGCATTAATTGCACAGTACTCCAGATTCATGTAGCATAGAGTATTTGATAATAATTGATGTGTGTCTTCATTTTTCCACTAAAGTAATTTTGTTGTGTATATTTATTAGAATCACCTCACAGAGGTAATTTTAATGAGTACCAACCATATATTTTCTGGAGGAGAAACATAAAAATACAAGATATGACCATAATCATAAATCGATCATAAAGTTTCTCAAATGAACCTCATTTATTTATTTATTTATCTATTTATTTATTTATTTATTTACTTATTTTTAAACTAAATAAGAACACTTCAAAAACTGGATCCTAATTCTACTGATGGAGAACTGTATAATAAGTCTGATAGGAAATTTAAAAAAAAAAAAAAAAAAAAAAAAAATGATTGTATCCTAAAATGTGAATATTTACTTTCTGCAATTGCGCAAACTGAATTTTCTGAAACAGAGTTATTTCTACAAACTCTGTATGTTTAGTGAATATTCAGATCAGCCTGTACGTCTGCACAGTGTGATCAGTCTTCACCACACGCTCTAGAAGATCTACTGCTTCTTCGTCCAGAAAACACAGACTGATAAGATTGCGGGATGTGCAGACTGATCCACATATTCACTGAAAGTCCATTCTTTTTTGCAGGAATTAAAGTGATTCTGCCAAAAACTGTTAAATTCCTTTTCCGTTGTATATTGCATTTTAAGACACAACGTGTTTTCCAGTACTTTCAAAAGTCAATAATCAATCATTCTTAACTGGAAGTTGAAAGGCATTCCTATCATTATTCATTGCTGGGAAAGAAAGAAAAATAAAGATTTTGTTCTTATATTTCCCGTACAATGGCATTTGACATTTCAAATCTTATTTTTCAGAAAAAAATAAAAACAAAATCTTATTAATTTCTTGTCTGCTGAAACTGCCCCATAGCGTGGTAAATAATTCTTAAATGTCTTTGCGAAAAAAAAGTGCTCCAAAATTATGCTTTTCCTGAGCAATGGATTTATTTATTATACCCTTTTTAGTGACTATCTTTTAGTTTGACGAAGCTTTGAAATTGTGCTAATGGAAATTTATGCAGAAGAGGGAATTTGATGATAAACTAGCATATCAAGACATAAGTGTTAATTTATCCATAATTTATCCATAAAATATGTTGTGGGTATTCATTAGAACTGCCTTTGCGGGGCGATTTTATTAAAAACAACCAGCTATATTTTAATGAATAAAAAGAAAAAAAAATGCACACCAATCTTTCGCCAAATTACCGACCTTATCTGTTTCTATGTTTTAATCATAAACTTTACTAATGTCAATAATTTCCCCTTATTAGGCCCCTACCTATAAGGTTGGCCAAAGTCAACAAGAACTTCTTATTTTTATCTGTTTATGGTCATTAGCGTGTTATGCAATCTAAATTGTGTCTTTAATAGCTAATTGCCACCATCTAACATCCTAAATCATCGCGGAAGGAAAATATAACGAAATACATGTATTTACTCTAGATTTTTTCCAACCGCTACTTAGCCGCAATCTTGGACAGGGAACTCCCCGTATACGCGGATACAGTGAAATATTAATCTGCAAAACCGTGACTTGAAAATATATGTTTAGTAATCGTTAATTTTAATTATTATTACAAATATTACATTCATTGATGTGAGTCTAATCATTGCATACAATATAATCAAGTAGCTTTAATACCACTTGATGTAATTCATAATCGAAATATTTATGTACCCAGTATTTGTCTCAGGTGAGAAAATAGTGTACAACAAACAACCATTACCTGACTGCACCGGCAAGCATCGAACCCGCGACTCCTGATCACCAGTCAGAAGCGCATCCGACTGAGCTACAGAGTCCGGCCACTATCACTCTCCGTCAAAACACATTTCCTGTTTATTGCATCAGATACTCGTCTCCATAAAATTATTTGACTATTATTTTTATTAATTTTATAACAATTATAATTAAGTGAAATTGGAAAAAAAAAAAAAAAAAAAAAAAGATGTAAAATAAATTGAGTCCGCGGGATTTTGTTTGGCTAACTCTGCAAACGCTAAAACGTTTGAAACCAGACATGGTTTCCATGACAGCGTTTTCCGAACGCTAATGTGATTGGTTAATATTTGAAACGCTTGAAACGTTTCAGAAACGATGATCTGATTGGCTAAAACTGTAAACTATCGTTTAAACGTGGTCGAAACGCTGCGTTTCCAAACCGTTAAAAAGCGTTTTGCATGCGTTTCCGTGGACATGAAAAACGCTGTCACCACTGTAACAACAATTAGTGCATGAACCATCTCAGACTGCGTGGAATCACACTTCATTCTAAACATTTGCTTCCCGAGTATGTTTCAATGATTTTACCTCTTGCGGGACGATAGCTTATATTTTAGTCAGTAGTTATTTCTTGCAACGAATAAATCGCAGATTAAGTCCTCAGAGAGCTGCTAACTTTGCTTTTCGTTAATTTATAACGTATACTCTTCCTCTTGGTATTATTGGTCGGCTGTATTCTGTCAGTATGGCTTTTCCTTGACATATTCTTACTATAAATATTTTAAATGTCTTCCACAACACTAATAAGGAAACATTACGATTCGATTATTTATAAGCATGACAATAAGGCCTGAAACGTATTAAAGGTAACAGATATACGGGAAAGCAAACAGGAAGGAAAAAAACATGGTATCTTTTGCAAACAATTGCGGACATTCTAGTTATCACGAAAACATGCCTATATAATGTTGACCCCCTTAAACCCCACTTTCATATAGTAAAACTGGGGTTTACAGGGGTATATATTATTTCTGCTCAAAAACATCGATTGTGGGTACTCGTTAGAACCGCCTCACCGAGGCGGTTCTAACGAGTACCCATAATCTATGTTTTGAGCAGAAATATGGAAAATATCAGAAATTTTTAGCTGAAAATTTTCATTTTTTGGTAGTAAAATTTTCAGTATATTTGAATAGGCATGTTTTCGTAATGGTATATCCAAACCCCTTAAAATGCGCATTATCTTGAAGAACTTCATAAACCAGATATAATTTTTTGGGAAAATTCTCAAGTCACAATTCGCAAATTGTTACAGTTATCAGATATCCTCACAATCAGCGCACGCATTCAGAATAATTATTCATTTATTCTTAAATATAAAGGAAGGCAATGATCTGGAATCGATACAGTTACCTCACATCTTCCGTCCAAGACACAAAAAGGGAAGGAAGGTCGCACTTAAAGCAACGGCATACAATCAAACACTACAAGCAAAAGGACAGTTTCTTTCCCAAAATTTGGCCAAACGGCTATCAAAAACATTTTTTCCAGAACATGCATGCAATGACATACAATGACAGAGATACAGAAAATGTAATCCACAGCAGAAGCACCGCCTTGCAACGATCAGTAAAACTTTTACTGGGTGTGTGTGTGTGTGTGAGGGGGGGGGGTGGGGGGCGGGGGAGAGGGGTGGAGGGGAATGTCTTAAATCGATTTTACATGGCCACAACCCTGCTAATATCAAAGCGGTGGCCAAGCGAACTACCATCATATCATGCTAATCAATACTACAGCAGACGACTCTTTGTTTTTTTGTATTTTCTGGGAAAACAAGGCTTCACCAGACAATTCACATGAAATACCAAGTCTTATTTGCTCTGAAAAATAATGATTAACGGAATTAAAATGCCGTCTACTACAATTTTGCTTAGCATTTTAAGGGTTTAGATATTTCGGTTGCAATTCGGGTTTATTGAGCGAATACGAGACTATAAATAAAAAAAAATGTTAAAAATGTGACATATAGTCTTACCACAATATGGGTAGTGAGAGTAAGACCCTCCATGTGTTCGACAAAACATTTGAAAAGAAAAGCATAATACCATCCTTTCACTGCCTTTCACCCTATCCCAAAGGATACTTATCCATTTCTTAGTGAACGTAAAGAGGTTTTAGTCGATGGTCTGAAACAGGCTTCACCAACAAGCATCTCTAACGTTGGGCTGCGGAGACTCTCAAAATTCCGACGACAAATGACAAAGTCGTAATACACCCCTTATTGTATGTTTGTGACAGATGTCAGGTAATGGCATTGAATGACCACAGAATAAATGGATACTGTGAATACAATACTGATGAACACTGTATAAAGAACACAGTTTTCCAGTCGTAATAATTTCTAGTCTCTACGGATTCCCGTTCAGAGGCACAGTTCGTCTCCATTTTCCTAAACATAAGATTTCCTAAAATAAATCTTCAGGAAAAAAAATTGAGGCCTCGGGATTCCGCTGCTTCAAGAAGATCTTTCGAGTAAACAAGATTCTATCTTGAGACCAAATGCTATTATCCTGAGGGAACAATATATTACTGTGAAGGAATGATAAAATATTGACGCCACAAAATAAACATCTTGAGAACACAAGATATTATGCTGTGTGACAATATAGGGATCAAACATGGTTTTTCATGCATTGACCATCGCCAGGTCCCGGGGGAGGTGTTGAAAACCGAGGCCGGAGGCCGCGGGTTTCAACACCTCCCAAGGGACCTGGCGAATGTTAATGCATTGAAAAACCATGTTCGATCGCTATTATTGCATAAATAACTGAAAACATGTGCTACACTTCACTTATTTCTTGCACTATTTTGTTTCGCCTTTTCACCGATGTCTCACGAACGCAATTTCCACGGACTATGCTCGTTCTGGGACCAGGCAGTACACATCTCGTAACGGCAGGAAATATGTGGCCCCGGTATGATCATATTGAAAGTTGCGTAGCCGTGCATTAACAGCGCGTGAATTGCTTTGTTAATACACGGCTTTTCGCCGGTTAATGCACGGCTATTAATAACGTGCGGCACTGCTTTTTATGCAATAATATATTATCTTGAGGCAATACGACACCATACTGAGGGAACAAGATATCAGGGTTGAGCGCAAGACTATAGTAAGTCAAACACATTTTTGAAACCCTTGTTTAGGGGCAAATTTGACCCCTTTGTAAACAATGCAAATTTAGATGCCATTGCTCATACGAGCAATGGCACCTAAATTTTCATTGTTTACAGAAAGAAATGTTGTAATCTTCATAACGCCTTCATGGTGAGGAGATTAGGTTTGGGGAAAAACAACCATCTGACTTACGCCAGTCTTGCGCTCAACCCTCGATATTATACTGTAGGACCAGATATTATCTTGACGCTAAAATATATTATATTGAGGGAAGGGAACACGATATTACAATAAAGGAAAAGATAATATCATGAGGTTAAAATATATTATACTAAGGAAACAGGATGTTCCACTGAGGAAACAAGATACTATCTTGAGGCGAAATGATATTATACTCAGGGAAAAAGATATTACACTGAAGGAATATGATATTATTTTTAGGCAAAAATATATAAGCTTGAGCGACGGTACACCGTTCCATCAAGCTTATGTCTTTTTATATCAAGATATCATCATGTTACATGGAGATAATATCGTGTTCCGGAAGTTCTGCTCTTGTTCTCTCAATATCTGATCGACCTGGTTCCTTGACAAAAATGTGGACCCCCTTAAGGTAATATATTTTGTCCTCATGATAATATGACTAATACGTTGTTTTCTTCCTCCAAGGTAATACCTTGGGCTCAAGAGCTTATCTTGAGGGAGCGACTGATAATAGAATCAATCAGATCCTGCCCTTCAACTATTTCATAAATTTCAACCATGAAGTATTTTATTTGATTGATGTATCGATGATTTCTTATTCCATGTACAGTCGAACCTCAATAGCTGGAACAACGATGGCTCGTTTACCATGGCTAATTCGAACTCGTTTTGGAGTCCCCTGCGAAATTCTTCCAATAGCTCAAGAAAACAAATATTTAGGGAAATTTTCTTATTTCGTCATGAATTTGTATGTTGTATGTACTCATTAGAATCGCCTCATCGAGGCGATCGTAATAAGTATACTCAACATACAATTATTGTGTAGAAAATCGGGAAAAAAATCCCTTAATTGTTTGCTATTTGCTTCCTGACCTTGCACCACGATTAACCCTCAGTGGCTCGAACTACCCATTTCTCGCACTATTTTCTAGGGTCCCGAAAATGTTCGAGCCAGTGAAGTGCGACTGTAGTTTGTTACCCATGATTTCCGGTGTGATAACAATTAAATTATTTTAGTCTGGAAACCCTCAAAATGGTAAATGGCAAACAGTGCAGATCCAGAATGGCGTCAAGAATGCGGCGTCTGATCTTGGTCTGCACTGTTTGCCATTTTTTTCAGGTTTTGTTCAATGTCTCCAATGTTTGCAAATAGTCAAGCCATTTTTCTCTAAGAATATCTAAATCTCATAGCCTGTTATACCTAAATTTGATATCCGCCTCTCCCATTATATATTATAGGGGCAGTTTATTCAGTCTAAAATGGATTAACATTATTCAAACTTGTAGACAGAACGCAAATTAGTGGTATTACGCTTAAAAACGCTTAGACTTATAACTAAAAACAATAAACGGACCCAAAATTTGTAACTTGTTTTTCTATATCGTGTCAATTAATACGAGGGGCGATTGGAAAATATTCGGATTCATACTTCTATCTCTCTAAGCGCAGCTGCCTACACACAGTCTACATGGGAGAAATCTACAGTTTATAGCCAATAGATCAGTCAATTTATTTCCAATTTGTAATTTGTATATACACGAAGTTTTGTTTATTTAAACAAAGTGGGTGTTAGGTCTATCATGAAGTCTAGGCTGGAGGAAGAGATCTGAAATTAAATTCCTGCTTTTAGAGAGTGAAAAACATTGTCACATTTTTTTCAAACGTTGCAGAAAAGTTTTTTACAGCCTGCACATCCCGCACAACCCCTTTTATAGCCGAGGTTCACAGTGTAGGTTACATTTGTCATGTTATGCCCCTTTCCAACTTTGTATTGACAATTGTTTATTTGGGATGTGTCACTTCCAACAACTTTTCAGCCATATCGCTTCGATGTCTGCATTTGACAGTGAACTTAATGCTTACTTTTAGAGTGCTGCCTCAACAAAATATCACTCTCCAGACACATGACACACTATCATATATACTAACATCGGACTGACCAGTTCTAGCTCTACTTTCTTACAGCTGAGCACCAGGCACAAGAATTTTACAGCTTTTGGTATCCATCACAAAAACACGCCTATATAATTTTGACCCCCCTTAAACTCCGCTTCTATATAGTAAAACTGGGGCATACAGGGGTATACATTATTCTTCTTATTTCTGCTCAAAAACATAGATTGTGGGTACTCGTTAGAACCACCTCGGCGAGGCGGTTCTAACGAGTACCCACAATCTATGTTTTGAGCAGAAATATGAAAAATATCAGAATTTGTATCTGAAAACTTTCATATATATTTGAATAGCCGTGTTTTCGTAATGTCACCCAACCGGTATTGAATCTACAACCTCCCCGTCATAGTAGATGCTGTACCGAGTTACTGTGCTTGTTTTTTGTATCGACAACCGTATACTTATTGGCATAGTGTTTTACAAACACCAATACATTTCTAATTTAATTTAGACAATGTCACGGCCCAGAATTTACATTATAAATGAGTGAAGATCTGACAAATAAAGCCAAATAAAGCCATTTTCTCAAAACCCTGCAGGTCTAGATAACATACTTTTTTTCTCGATTAAAATTATTGACATTTTTCTGGTTTCTCCTTGAAAATACATATTAAGGGTATTCATTAATAATGCATTGCCAAGAACCTTAATAATTGCCAAAATATACATTTTAGTGTAGAAATAGTAATAAAAAGTATTATGGATAAGCCTCAAATCTAGAGCATTTAAACGTTCATAGGCTTGTCCATTTTCATTTGTTATTCATTATGCCCATGTTGTTTTTAAAAGTAAATATATTCATCAGTTGGATGTGCGTCCAGCTGGTAATCAGGAGGTTGAGGGTTCGATCCCGCCGGGTCCGCAACATTCCTTCGTGGAGATTGATCATGAAATATTTTCTATGGTCATTCTCTCCCTTCCGCTGATTCAAGAATGGCAGTTGTTAATTTATGGCGAACGAATGTGCACAATACTAGTTAACCGCTTAGAGGACCAAGCCTGCTCAGTAAACGTGTAGTTACGTAAATTGACCGTGCTCAACATGGCCCTATTGAGTTGACTGGGTCGTAAAACCTCAACACAAACGCTAACTTCAATATATGAAGTTTCCTTCAATTCATTGATTTGTTGTCTTAATATTATACGGAAACCATTTTCAATCGCTAAGCAGAGACAGAAACTCTGTTGTATAATAACGAAAAATGCCAAGAAATAATCCCAAGTAAGAAAATTGTCAGTATCACAGGATACATGTATATGACATTTCGTACAAATCCATTCATTTTTTCTCATGATACTGAATAAAGACCATTTTTCGTCGCTTAGCAAGGGCAGTAACTCTGATGAAAAATCAACGAAAAAATGTAAATTAATAATTCAAAACAAGATACTGTAACTATTATTTAATATATGAAATTTCATCCAAATCCATTAATTCTTTCTCAAGATATTACGCGGTAACGATTTTTTGTCACTAAGCACAGACAGTAACTCTATGGAAAACTGACGAAAATGTCGAGTAATACTCCCAAAACAAGATATTATCAATATCATTTGATATGTGAAATTTTATCAAGATCCATTGTTTCCTTCTCAAAATATTAAACCATTTTTTTGTTTTTTTTTGTTTATAAGTGGGTTTCGGTAACTCTGTTTAAAACTGAGGAAATATGCCGAGTAAGGGTGGTAACTCTGTTGAAAATTGACGAAATACGCCAAGTAATAATCCTCAGTATGATAATACCAAAATCATCTCATGTATAGAATTTCATGCAAATCTATTTATTTTTTTCTCAAACAATAAGCAATAAACAATAATCTTTTGTCGCTAAGCAAGGGCAGTTACTCTGGTAAAAAAGTTAATGGAGCTAATCGAGGGGAAATAGCTTTCATGGTTAATCTTCCTGAAAGTTAAGATTTTAATCTTGCGACCCACAGATCTCTTATCAGATGGGCTATCAGCTGCACTATGGACCCTGATCACAGAATATAGGTTACGATCTTTCAAAAATCTATGTGCGTTTATGTTGAGGTTTTACCCATTAGGGTCATGTCGAGTCTGGTCAGTTTACCTAACCACACTTTTTTTCCTGGGCAGGCTTAGTCCTTTTAGCGGTTAACCAGTGCTCTTGCACATTTCTTTCGCCACAAACTGGCAGCTGCCCTTCTTGAATCAGCGGAAGGGAGAGAATGACCGCAGACAATATTTCATGATCAAGCTTCACGAAAGAATGTTGCCGGACCCGGTGAGGATCGAACTCGCGACCTCCTGATCACCAATCGGATATCCGATTGAGCCCCCGAGACCAATGTGTGTTAATTATATATCAAAAGGACTATCTACGAGAAACTTACCGTGGGCTTAGATACAAACAACCAACCCATCTACTTGTTAAACACCTTTATAGAAAATAAATGTTATTGCATATGTTATTGTTACAGGTGAAACAACTCTAATCATCAATGCCGCTGCCGGGGGTGACCGTCAAATGTAAGCCACCTGTGTGACAGGTCAATACTTTACCACTTCGCTACTAAAGCCGTCTTGTACCGCACAGCAGTACAAATTTATCACATACCTTTGTTCACTATTATATATTCCCCTCCATTTTTGATTTATCTCCGAATCTCACTTAGACTAACCCCTCAGAACCAGGTCATGTTGAGCATTAGATGTAACAGGTTTTAAATTCTAATCACCAATTCCCTGGTCGGGGATCCATGATGATAGTTTGGTGTTTTAAATCCCTTTCAACATTATTCATATTGAGATGATGGAGGGATGGTGATGAAAAGCTCTGTGCACTGAAGCACCCAACAGTCAAGAGCTGAATTTCACCTCTAGAGGAATTAAAACTTGATCCAAAGTTAGCAGCGCTAACCACTCGGCCATCTGGACGCTCAGCTGGCTTGTCAGGGGCAGATTCAGAAGGGGTTCGGGAGTTGGGGCGGGGGGGGGGGGGGCGGGGGGCTCAGTCGAACCCTCTCCACCCTTTTACTCAAATTCATTTTCTTGGGATATTTTGGAGAAATTTATGGGTTACCGTATTGACCCTAAATATTTCCACTCCGGACACTTTACCTTATACTTCGCTTCAACAAGTCCATTTAGCTATCTATGAATGTGTGTAAAAATGCGGATGAATGGCGTCTAATCTGGGTATACACTGTTTGCACAGGCCTGTCTGTTTGAATATGCCGAGTAACTAGATAATTTAATCAAATCAAACCCCCTCAGAAGTCATCCCAGATTCGCCCCTGCTCAAGTTGTACTGCGAGGCAGTACAGATTAATTATATACATATCATTAAGTACATTATCACCCACCATTTCCCTGAAAATTGTCAGTTCAGATTCACAGAAATACAGTGTAATCTAACTGACTTTGATTTCAGGCTACACTTGACTTTTGATTCCACTGCTTGAATTGCAATTTAACGTCCCAGTCAACAATATTTCAGTCTTTTCCCAGCGGGCACATGACGTAAATACAACGTCGCCTCAACGTCGATGCAATGACGTAAATACAACGTCGCCTCAACGTCGATGCAATGACGTAAATACAACGTCGCCTCAACGTCGATGCAACGTCATGACGTTGCATCGACGTTGAGGCGAAGTTGTATTTACGTCATGTGCCTGCCGGGTTAGATATTGCCTCCAAATTTGTGGGACTTTTGCCCTACCTGATCACCTGAAGAAGTCAAGTCCTGCTTAAAGGCTAGCAGCTCTGTCTAGGAGGAATCAGGTAGCCCATCTATTTCGCGGGCTCCGACGGGTGGGGCTACCGAGAATTAGTGTATGCCGGTAATAGGTACCAGGAATGCAATAATAAAGACAATCTGTCATGGTTCGCCAACCTGAAATACATTTCACTGCTTCACGAATTTTCCTAGAGATTATTTACAAGTTTGTGTGTTTCATTTTTTTACGAGCCTTATGTATAGCAAAAGAAAAGCATAACAAAAATCAAAACACAACAAAACAAACAAACAAACAAACTAACAATCAAAAAAGCAAACCGAAGTCGAGGAACAAACACATTATTGTATCAAAGTTTTTTCATTTTGTATAAACACGTTATAGGAGAGTAAAGTCCACGTGTTATCTAAAAATTACATAAAAATATACCTTATGCACCAAACGAAGCATGCTTAGCTTGTAAACAGACAGAGAATGGATAGAAATAAAATTCGAATTGGAGACAAGTTCAAAATGGCTGCGATCGCAAATTTTGAAGGCTGGCGTCTACTTGGCGTTATTGGCGTTATTGGCTGTTTTGTTGTTATTATCGGTCCGGCTGCCTTATCAATAGCCTCTGCCAAAGAACGGAACGCTTATTATTTCTCAGGATAAGCATCGAACCACACAAGCTGTTGTTGGACCATCACATGTTTGGTAACACGTATCATCGGTCGCAAGATGAGTCTATAGCAGTGCATCTGCACGCGGACGGTTCGGGTAACTGCTTCGTAGTTCCCATTGGACTAACCTGTAAATGAAATTATCCAGGAAAAGCCCTAATGAAGCACATCCTTCCCAAGGCACCGAAAGAAGATAAGATGAAGACTAAACAATTCAAAGTCAGAATTACCCATCACTAAAACATGCCTATATAATTTTGACTCCCTTAAACCCCACTTTTATATGGTAAAACTGGGGTTTACAGGAGAAAACAATATTTTCCTGATTTTGCTTAAAACCATAGATTGTGGGTACCCGTTAGAACCGCCTCGCCGAGGCGGTTCTAACGAGTACCCAAAATCTATGTTTTGAGCAGAAATATGAAAAATATCGGAATTTTTTTATCTGAAAATATTCCCTTTTTGGTTGTAAAATTTTCAATATATTTGAATAGACGTGTTTTTGTAGTGGACTTACAAAGAAGAACTGCAACAGAGGAACCGCCTTGGAACGGTCAGCAGACTACTTATTAGGCTGTCAGTATCACGTATATATTTTCTGAAATTTATCATCAACACTATGAATCAGTTTCTAAATGTAACCATATTTAAAACCAGGGCCCGGTTGTTCAAAACTTAACGAAATTGTTAGCTAACGTGACGTTAAAAGTTCTGTCTTGAAATATGGCAAAGACATTGATATTGTTGCTGCAAAAAGGTGAGTAGCTTCACATTTTGCAGCAACAATATCAATGTATTTGAAAATACCTTAGCTACAACAGTTAATGAGACTGTCATTAATTAGGTCGTTAAGCTCACAATGCTTTGAAAACTTGGGCCCTGATTTAAACCCGAATTCTAGGGTGTCTTACTTTGTAAACCTAGGAGATTTGTTGGTAAAATGAAATATTGAAATACCCAGGAAAGGTAAAACTTATGGAGCAAGTTTGATTCTTCAGACCAGTTAACCCTTTTATGCCTAGCATCCCCTAAAATGGACATTGGCAAACAGTGTAGACCCAGATGGGACGGCGCAGAACAATCAGGGTCTACACAGATCGTACTGAATACAAATATTTTTAAAAGCTAACCAGACACCCCTTTCTATTAGAAATGGACCTGTCCAAAAGATTGAGGCATAAATGAGTTAATTAAAAATGGCCGTACTATCGTTACATAGCCGTACTAAAAGAGGAACACTCGACTACAAACGAAAGTCAGAGCAAAAGTGAACTGTTAGTAGAACCGTGGTTCGCCCGACTACAGACGAGTAAAATCAGACACTAGCTCTCTGAAACTGTTTAAGATTGTGTCGTCAATGAAACAGTAATGTATATACTTTTTTCTGTGTTGATTTGTTAATGAGTTAGACAAACCAACCCTAAGCGGAACAATTAACCCATTGTAGTCGGGAGACCCGTAAAAGTGTAATTGGCAAACAGTGCAGACCCAGGTCAGACGCCGCAGAACGCGGCATCTGATCAGGATCTCCACTGTTTGCAAATAGTTTAATCATTTTTCTCTAGGAATATGTAAATCTCATAGCCGGACATACCTAAAATTGAAATTGGACTCTTCCAATATATAGTGTGGGAGAGGCTATTCAGTCTACACACGAGGATAAAAAAGAGGAACTACTAACATCTCACCTCCCAACTTAGGTATATATTAGCTCACAGGCTGTAGTAATTCATAACAACACTAATCACCTCCCTTTCCTCAGCCGACATAAATGTGAACTAACAGCAACCTAAGATCCTCGCTAACATGAGCATTGAAAACAGGGTTATCGACGCCCTAGTAACACAATCACAAGCATTCCGGAGGCTCATATATGCTCAAGCACTACTGCCCCTCCCCCCTACCCCCAACGGACCAGCCTCATTCAAACATGGCAACCCCACCCCACTGGCTACTAATACTATAACACTATAACCTTTCACTAATAATTATCTTTCTTGTTTAATTATTTTCCCCGTCTTCCCTACTTCGTAAACCCCTCCCCCACCCGCCCCCACCCCATCTTTTTTTTTTTTTACTGACAGGCAGAGCACCGCGGGTACGGAGTATGGTGTAATAATTACAAACACATACTGCGGCCTGGCGCCAAGCCAACCAACCAACAAAGAGAACAGAGAAGAAAACCAACAGGACGCACAAGCAACAGACACCCTTGAAACTTCTTACATATATCAAACGTATATGTAGTTCAGAAGAGTCGTCAAAATTGCAAATAACTGGAAAAAGGATAAAAAAGAGCATGTCCATAACCCTCAACAATATAACTTACTGCCACCCAAAGAAAATGCAAACCCCATAGACTACAAACCAAAATTAGTGGGCCAGTCTAGGCAACTCATCCCTAGAGAGGCCGTGATTAAAGCTTCAAAGATTAGACAGAGGAGTTCAAAATTCAAAACTTAAAGTGGAACACTCTATTAATGGCAATATTGGATTAGGTAGAGTGTTACCAAATATTCCCCTCCCGGAAAGGGCGGGAAGACTGTATGTTACGGCGTCGTCCAATCCCCATTCAATTAAGGTCCACCCCGGCACTATAAAAAGTGTACAATCCCCAGACTCCAACAATCTTAGGCTCCAGCTACCCCCGCGGGGGCAGCGGCACCCGTACATCTCGTAGAAACCGGAATCTCAGATAGCCTCCAAAGCGAGCAAGATCAAAAGGAAGTTGTCACGGAGATACGACGCCAAAAACAAGTACAAAGAGTTGCCCAGACCTTGCAAAGTCGCACATGATTCACCACCATTTCCTCCTCCTGACTCGACTACCGCAAGGAAGACGGACGCAAAGAAGAAAACGACATACGAAAGACGACGCACGGAGGCAGGTGCAGGGGTTGTGCCTGTTATGGTTTCGTACCCTGGGAGCCCCTGTACTGAAGTATCTAACTGAATAACAACAATCAGTCTACAATAGGTTACTGTACCACTGGAACTGTATCAGGATACAGAGCGATGGTTAGGCGCAAATAAAGAGATTCGCAAAAGGATGACCCTTGAGAGTAAACTATAAACAGTTGGAGTGTCAAGTCTTCTGGGCTATACTAGCCAGTCTCAGCCAACTGGACGTCAACAGTGACCCTCGTATCATTTTTACAAAATATAATAATCACTAAGAACCTAAACATATTAACTACACTGTATTTAAGTAAGGGAGATAAATTAGACTACATTTTATCTGTTTGTAATGCAAGATTTATCCTTGCTGGTGCGGTCTACTATTAAACACACAAGCATCCAGCTGACTACCAATGTCATGTAAACAATAAGTAAAGCTATCCAGGAAATCAAGGCGCACAGCCTTACCGAGGCACTAAAAGAAGGAGAGATGAGGGAAAATAATGGCAACCCCCCCCCCCCCAAAAAAAAAAACAAAAAACAAAAAAAAAAAACAACAAAAAAAAAAAAAAAAAAAACCGCCACATATGAAATGACCGACGCACAAACAAAGAAGAACTGCAACAGAATAACTACTTGGGGATTAAATCAGCTAGAAGTAACCCAGTAAGCATTCTTTGTAAATCTATAGCGGGCCGTTATCGGCCCGTCAGCTACCCTGACCCGCTGTAGATTTATAAAGAATGCTAGCAGGGAACCCTCTTAAACATCCAGTAAATCTTCTTGGTCCTATGTCGATACAGTCTCACTACCAATAAACAGTTTCGAGATAAGTTTGGCCGTGTATTTTCCTGTTGTCACCTGTCCGTTCACAGACACGGTTGATGTAGATTCGCTTCTTCCTTGTGAACCACAGCTCTCGGTATAAGCTGGTACTATGTCTTGGATCTACTGATTACGAAATTAGTAATGCTCAAGCAGAACTGTGAGGCTAAACACATCATATTGGGATGAAACGAAATGGCCGCACAATTGCATATTTTGTGTATTAGGCCAGGTTTCCAAGTTTCTAGCTCGTGTGAATATTATTATTGTAGTCCCCAGCGTATAACAGTATAATTCAGCGTTATTCAACAGAAAACATCTTAACCTTTACCACTCTCTGAGCTAATTCAGTGGACGACAAGCTAATAATATTTTCCTATTTTTCCTAGAAAGCAGGATTAGACATTTCATGCAAAAAGTCTCCAATCAAACCGCATTTAAACATGATTTAAAATCGGACTGAGCCATTGAAGAGTTACTTACTGAGGCCTTACATTTTGCATAGTTCCTGGGAGAGCTTTGAAAATACACAGAACACTGTTTAGAAATTAATTTGAAAATATTGTTACAGACGGACAGACGGGTGAAAAAATGGGAAAACTTGTGGTAAAATATGTATCAATTAAAAAAAAATACAGAAAGGTCAGCGAGGGACTTATCTAATGATGCTTATGCGCTGTTTCGGTGTTTTGTTTTCTGATTTTCTTTATGAAAGCATATGTTATGTGTACCAATTTGAATTGCATCGACAAGTCGATGCAATTCAAATGGGTACCCCTAACATATGCCTTTATAAAGACGTAGCAAAAAGTACTCTGGCTGTAATCTGAAGACTACGAAATTGCTTGACTGTGCACTTATAGGGGTATGTGCGGTAATTAGGTCAAATAGGTATATGTTTCTTGAAGTATTGAATGCATTGTTCTTGCATAATTTTTTATTCACTGTCATCCATTGAGCGACGATTTCGTGCCATCCATCATTATAACGAAATTTAATGTTGTATAAGAGGGTTGACTAAAAAAGGAAAAGAAGCGAAACGGATAAAAAAATGAGTGAATGACAGAAAATAGAAATACCACTTCCACTGCCATAGGCGTAGCTCTCATTACGCACACTACGCATGTGCATAACATGCGTAAGAAAAATGTTTACAAATATTTTACTTCTTTACCTTTTTTTTTACCTTAGGGGCTACTCTTAAAGGAAAGAATTTGCTCCCTCTGGGAGCAAATATTCGTTCCTTTAAGAGTAGCCCCTATTTAAAGGAAAAAGTTTCTTTCCTTTAAGATTAGCCCCCCCCCCCCCCCCCCCCGATTCTAGGCATACTTTTCAAGATTTTTCCTGTGTGTGTATGCGAAATTATTGTCTTTCTGGCTACGCCACTGACTGCACTCCACTGCACTCCACTGTTCTCAGGATCAGTTGTCAATACAATACAATATATAACATAAAATTGTATCTTTTGTTGAGATTCAAACAAGTGCTGTTTGTCAGATCTTATATATTCGTCAAATCGTATATATTGGTCTCTGACAAGGCGTACCATTCAGTCCTTATACAAAACATAATTTTGTTCTTTACTTGTACATTTCAAGTTCAATATTCTATAGAGAAAAAGTAACTTAAGGTCCACATCTATTATTGCTTTACACGAATGCAAAGATGTGTTTGCAACATATATGTTAAAATTATATCTAGTTTTAAGGATTTCTTTTAAGAATTGTAAGAATTGGGAGGCTTACACACACACACACACACACACACACACACACACACACACACACACACACATATATATATGGTGAGTGGTCTATTTTGTATTTATTTTCTCATAACCATCAAAATAATATACTACTTGTACAATTAAGTACTCATGTGAAAATAGCATTTAGCACCTCAGCAACACAAATGGCAATTGAGCCGAGCCACAGCATTTATATTTGCTCACCGACAACACAGATCAGTCTGACATGTCTTCACAGGGTACTTTGTGGGTAGCCAATGTCCAAAGCGTCTTCAGGAGGACAGTAAAGACTCTAATCAGCCTGCGCAGAACAGATGCTCAGGTTGATCTGAGTCTTCAATGTGTGCACATGGAATTTTGTAGGAAATGCTGTGCCTTGGCTCAGTTTACTTGCAAGTATGAAGATGCATCTAAGATGGGATAGATTATAGCTCTTTTGTGCTAAGAATATCACATGCGTTACTTAAGCATATAACCCCATAAAAAGTGATCAAAAGGTAAAGAAGTTTCTCCCCTGCACAGTTATGCCTTTCATTCAGACATGGCAACCAGGGGAAACAAATGCAAACATAATGTGTCTATTAGAAATAATAAATAAACTACCGTGTTACTCAGTGGGTACTAGGGAACCAGTTTCAGGGTACCAGTTTAGCGCAGGTTTACTACCTCCGTCTAAATGGGCCAGGTCAAGCGAAAAAGTGCCTTCGATCATGCGCAAAATGCACATATTCAGATCAGTCTTCACATGCTCAAAGTAACACACGGGCCTTCGCTGTCCATTCTAACATTCTGTAGTATAGAAACATTCTGTTAGCGGACAGTGAAGGCCCTGATCAGACTGCGCGGATGCGCAGTCTGATCTGGGCCTTCACTGTCCACATATACCCAAAGACACGTTTTCCTATGGTGCAGCCCATATGTAAGCGTCGCGCTTGTTTTCGCATGCTATTATGCATTCACCCTGGCCTTCGCTCGCCATTCTAACATTCTGTAGTATCGAATGATTCTGTTAGCGGACATTGAAGGCCCTGATCAGACTGCGCGGATGCGCAGTCTGATCTGGGCCTCCACTGTCCACATATACCCAAAGACACGTTTTCCTATGGTGCGGCCCATATGTAAGCGTCGCGCTTGTTTTCGCATGCTATTATGTATTTGCGCATGTTATGTATTAATAAAATATTGAAATCAAATACGAGTTTTTACGCCCCACCCAGTAGTTTTTCAAAGCGGATCAAGAGGTGGGTGATGTATTCAGTTGAATCCCGCTTGGACTCATAATTCCATTGTCATAGGAAGTTTTGGATACATTTGACAACATTTGGAAACCGTATTTACCATGATAAATATTCGCACAATTCTTTATATTTCACTTCTAAAATTTCAACAGGTCCATTCCGCTACCTATGAATGTATCTAAAATTGTTGGATGAATGGCAACCAGTATAGATCCTGATCCGGTCTTAACTGTTTGCTCAGGTCTGTCTGTCCAAATACATAGAGTAGGTATGGTAATTTGATCAAATCAAATGCCACCGAGAAAATCAAAATATTGGTACAACGATTTTGTTCGGGTTCCTTTTGTTGTGGCATAGATACGAGAATGACTTGCTGTAGATATCAGATATAAAGACATACGAAACATGAAGTGACATTTAAATTCTGTTACTTCACACATAACGTGATTCGTTACGAGCATGACATTTTCCAGTGTTGTCAGCTATTTAAAATGTGTGATTTTGTATCATGGTGGAATATTAAACATGAAGAGTGCGAAAATACCAAATGTATTGACTATCTCTTTTCGAATAATGTTCTCTTAACACTTAGCAAACTGGGTAAAAAATTCAGCATCCAACACTTTGAAATATTTTTCTTACCTATCATGCATTTGTTTTTCTTAAGAGACAATTTGCATGAAGTATCAGTCCTGTTTCAAGTAAAAAATAAGCACAATATCTAAAAATGTCGTCTGCAGAATTTGCTTATACCGTGGTAAGTGTTAACAGGAAAACTGTAATTGCGAAGATATTGATAACTGACAAATGCATACTTTTTTCACAAAATGCAGTGATATACAGACACAGTATGTTGGGTATACACACACACACACACAGAGAGTCATGCGCGCGCACACACACACAAGAGAGAGAGAGAGAGAGAGAGAGAGAGAGAGAGAGAGAGAGAGAGAGAGAGAGAGAATACTGGTAGTAGTAATAATAGAAAAAAACAATAAAAAAAACCCCAAACAAAACAACAAACACACACACACACACACACACACACACACACACACACACACACACATATACACACAACATTTTCTTGATTTAATTTAGCCTTCACCTATTTATGGGCATAGTCAGCAGACGATAAATTGTCGCTTCGTCTTTAAATTTTCCCAGACAATAGGCTTTAACATTTAATGCAAATTGTTTCCCGAAGAGACAATTTGCATGTAATGTCATAGTCTGTTTTCTGCAAAAAACTAATAAAAGTCCTTAAAAGTGTCGTCTCTGTTGCAGTTTTTCTTTGTTTATGCGTCTGTAGTTTCATATGTGACGTTTATTTAATCCTTATTTGTTCCTTATCTCTCCTTCGTTTGGTGCCTCGTGAGGGCTGTTCTTCGTGATTGTGGCATTTCGTGTGTATCTATACGTATATTTTGTCATCACGAAAACATGCCTTTATAATTTTGACCCCCTTAAACCCCACTTTCATATAGTAAAACTGGGGTTTACAGGGGTATACATTATTTTTCTTATTTCTGCTAATAAAACATAGATTGTGGGTACTCGTTAGAACCGCCTCGTCGAGGCGGTTCTAACGAGTACCCACAATCTATGTTTTGAGCAGAAATATGAAAAATATCAGATTTTTTTTTTATCTGAAAAGTTTCATTTTTTGGTTGTAAAATTTTCAGTATATTCGAATAGGCTTGTTTTCGTAATGGCAACCAGTTTGTCTCCGTGCCCGGACCTCATACATGTACTTACTCCCTGCTAATCAATAGTATTTCAATAGCTATGATGTTTCATTTATACAGGTTCACTTATCTGTTTTCAAAAGGCGATCAACACAAAATACATTTATCTCTGATATAAGAAAACTTTTTTTGCCTGTAACATCTGGCGCCAAAAGTAAATAACCCCATCTGATGGGCTTGATGGTCCGACAGGCTTTGTGGTCTGGGCCCAGTTGTTCAAAGCTAACGACGTCGTTAGTTAACGATTCGTTAAAATTTACATCGAGTGATACGCAAATATTTTGAAATTTTTTGCTGAAAAAATGTGAGTAGCTTTTGCAGTGCAAAAGCTACTCACATTTTTTTCAGCAAAAAATATCAGAATATTGTATATTGAATCCGCTAAAACAGTTAACGAAATGAACCTTAACGAGCTTGTTAAGCTAACGACGCTTTAAACAACTAGGCTCTGGATTCTAGGACGACAATAAATATGGAGGCGTAATATGTGGTAGTGATAGGTATATTATAGCTTGTGCTGCCTTGCAGTACACGCCGGCTTCATCTTGTGGCTGTTTAATTGTATTTGCCTGTCTTTCCCTTCGGTGTTAGGGGCTTGATGTCGATCTGATTGTTATAGCGACGCGGCAGAGTGCTCATCTGTCACACAGGCAGTCCGGGTTTGATCCCCGGCCGCGGCATTTGTGACTAGCATTTTTCACCTGTTACAGTTGTAGTAGTAGAAGTAGTGGAGATCGTCGTAGTAAAAGTACAATGGTCCAGATAAGGTAATTTTTTAGGAAAGCTCTATGTTTTTTTTGCATCGTACCTCCGTGAGGCGATTAGAAAGCATAACCATAAGATATATGAAAGTGCTAATTTATGATGTTTCCACAAGATGTTTTTGATACAGAAATAGAGGTAAAAATAACACTGTCTGCTGACTACTACTGTGGTCATTGTACTGGTAGGCGTTCTAGCTTGATAATGATAGTAAAAACACTTCTACAGTCGATCTTCAACAGCTCGAACACCGATGGCTTGTTAATCATGGCGGATTCCAACCCGGTTTCAATCCCAGTAAGCATTCTTTATAAATCTATAGCGGGCCGTTATCGGCCAGTCAGGGTAGCTGACGGGCCGATAACGGCCCGCTATAGATTTATAAAGAATGCCAGCTGAGATGTAATCATTCACATGCATAATCGTTTATAGAGCATTCTGTTGTGGAAAATTCACATTTGATTGTATGTCACGTTGCATTAATGCAGTTGTTCATTTTTGGGGGCGCTTTACCGTCACCAGATTTACTATACCGCATCTCAACTATCCGTTCAGCTGAAAAATACCTACATAATAACTACCTAAAATCGCCCCCGAAAAAAGTTCCCTTGCTAACTCTGATAACGCTAAATTCTGCATTTAAACATATAAGCTTTATACACTACGATGGTTATAAATAGCGAATATATGAACAAAAGCAAAGGAAACGTGAAAAGTTTGTAGAAATATGATTTTGATCATATAGTTTACAATATCGGCGGACGAATATGAATACCAGTATTCCAGTAAAGCAAACCGAATCTACAGAGTTGTCTGTCAAGCAGAGGTGATTTTAGGAATTTGCAATAGAGGGAGGAGCTCCCCCAATGAGACACAGAGTGGGGGTGGGAAGGTCAAAATCCATAAGGTGTGATAAATATTCACCTATCAAATATTCTGCGTGTCTTCTTTTCTTTCTGCTTATCTAGTGTTCTAGTAAAAGCTGAGCGAGAGGTATTGCTCGTATTGACCAGTTTGACCTATATTCCTCGGTAATATAGGTGGAACGTTTTGGAGCAGATCATTTCGTACCATTATAACAATTAGCTTGTTCTGCTTCAGAAAATGCAATCAATAACAGAATAGTTTTTTAAAATACTTACTTTCTGCGATTATCATCAGAATGAAATATTTAAAAATATGATTTGCATTTCCTGCCAACAAAATGCTGTCTGGTGATTGAGTTGTTTCCCTTGTATAGCCTCGGAAACGTGTAAGCTAAGTTGTTTCCCTTTGTAGCGTGTAACATCCACTGATACGATGAGTGATATCATTGACTTTTTATCAGTATTTGAATCCGTGCTTTCATTTTAGAAAAAAAAAAAATGATCGAAAAAAAACAAAAAACTTCTTAACTGACCTATTAAATATTCATCTATTAAATATCCCCACCCTTCATCTAGCACATTAAACTGTGAGAGATAACCAGAAATCGGTGCAAATCCCGCGCTCTATAGTAATATCTAAAAAAGTTACCCTAACCGCGGTTCGACTAACCACAGAAAAAGGGCAGGGAAGGGGCTATTCTCAAGCTGTCCTTTGGCACATCAAAGATGGCGGCCTATGCGGTAAAGTTTATGTGTGCCTGTTTTAAACCAAAAATATGGGAATGTTTATAGCGATGGGTTTGACTGTAAAGAGATGATGATGTGAAATCTTGAGCATATTTAAGTAGTTTCTTTGTGTCGTCTGTAAGGGGGTGAACTGCGCCGTCGGTCACATTGGTATTTGTAACCGGTGAACGGTGCGCATGTAAAAATTGGCGAGGGAGGTATCAGTTTTCCATAAATGAAGTGAATAGGATTATCTCTAATTCATTCATAAATACAGCTATCTCATATTGAAATGCAGATATCTGTAATTGAAATACAGATATATGTATTTAATTTAGAAGTTAAGATACCTCATTTCAAATATAGATATACGCATTTCAATTAAAATACCTGTACTTTAAATGCAGATATCCAGAATTCAGCTTTATTTGAGATATCTCTAATTGGAATGCAGATATCTGTATTAGGCATGTAGATATTTCTAATTGAAATGCAGATGTCTATTTTATGATCGAAAATAGAGATGTCTATATTTCAAATACGAATATCCGCATTTCAGTTAGATATAATCTCTATTTCAATTACAGATACATGTATTTTAATTTAAGATATCTGTAGTTCCAAAAATTACAGCTATCTGAATTATTAAAAGAGATATCTGTTTTTGAAATGCAGATATCTGCATTAAATGGGTAAAATTTCTACCGGGTTGCCATTATTAAGTTTTGTTTATATATTGCTTTTTTTTATTTTCAACGTAAATCCCAATCAGTTCAAGAGTAAAAAGTGATATAATGTTTTAACACTGGCTTAAATTTACTGTGAAACGTATACAGAAACGTGCATTTCAAAGTTCAGGGATGACGTAAATAAAGCGTTGGCTTAGAATTTTTTTTTCTTTTTACTTTTTGCCAACAATATACGTTACAAAGTGAATGATGATACCCGGCGCTGTAAATAAACCAAGCGTATCTCACAAATGATTACAAGTTGTGTTCACTGTTTCCATATATAAGCCGAATGGGAGCGAATTCCTTCCTTTTACAGTAGACCTGTTTTTGGAATGAAGCGCAAAGAAGTCTGGCAGCGTTGCCGGTCTTGAACCTTTATAATTTCCTCATAAAGTAGGTATACCATTATGTTTTAGTGTAATATCGTTCTGGTAGTTATTAGGAAATGAAAAAAACAACAACAACCCCCCCCCCCCCCCCTCAAAAAAAAAAACAAAAAAACTTCCACATCCCTTTTTGATTGCTGACTTATCTATATTGGATACGTTTTGTTGATATCAATCGCCCCATAGTGAACAGTAGAGTGAAAATTTCCTTACTGCAAACTGCTAATCACCACCAAGAGTCATCCGTGAATAAAAATTGCTCCATATTCAAAACAGTTTCGAAAGTTCCACAAGAAACTGCCAATGAACTAAATATTATAATTTTATGTTATATCAATGTATTTCATGAACGCACATGTCCTTCTGTTTACTTTTCAATAATCATAAATTTTACACAGGGATTCTCCGTGTACAGGATTGATGAATGCAAACATCGATGACGTTGCGGATCAATAGAGCCGCGCCGAGGGTAAAACCCGTGACTACCGGGGTAACCGGACGTTTCACGCCAGAGATGTTTCGTCTCAAGCCCATCTCAAAACCTGTACCATTCATCCCGCAATTCTTCTATGTATGTATTCTAAGTGTGGATAGGTTACGGAGAATCAAGCGACAACCATTTTATTGATACATTGATAAGGAACTGGTAAAAGATACCACATTTAAAACTATATACAAAAAAATACTGGTTATATTATTCTTAAATCCTCATATGATACATTTAGTCTTATAAACATAAAAAATACCATAAAAACGCATTTGTTAAGCTGAAATAATTATAAAAAATAGAAAAGAAATGTATTTTTTTTTTCTAAAATTTATTGGCGAACTATTAGTATGGCGAGCAGTCAGCCGTCTTCCGTTAATTTCAAGTGACATCTCCTCTGAAAAATTCTTGGTCCTTTGCTTTGTAATCCCTGAGTAGCAAGTTTACATCGTATTCTGTCAGATCAAACTTTAATCTGAATCCCTGTCTCCATGGCTTCGTCGTTAGTAGACACAACTCAAATATTGGGAGACATGCATACAGTTGGGGTGCAGTGTTATACAAACACATCTCGTTTAAAAGTATATACAACCAGATGTTACAAATATTGGCCTATAACATAGTCTGTAAAACAAGTTGCCAGTAGTTGCATACTCCAATATGTGAAATACTTAAACAAATTTTGAAACATAGAGTCTGTGTAGGAAGGATGTATGACCTTACCACAGTGACATGGCTGAATACTGTTTAAATCATCTGGGTTGGGGCATAAACGCGAAACCCTGGGCCCAGTTGTTCAAAGCGTCGTTAGCGTTCACGAACTCGTTAAGGGTCATTTCATTAACTGTTTTACCGGATTCAATATACAATATTCTGATATATTTTGCTGAAAAAAAATGTGAGTAGCTTTTGCACTGCAAAAGCTACTCACATTTTTTCAGCAAAAAGTTTCAGCATATTTGCGTATCACTCGATGTAAATTCTAACGAATCGTTAACTAACGACATCGTTAGCTTTGAACAACTGGGCCCTGATCTACAGGCGATAGACGACATGTCTGACTAGATCTAGAACCTGTAGGTTCTAGAGCCTGTGGGTTGCCACATATCTGAAACTGAAATAATTATAATGCACTTTCTTTCCTTTTTCAGCTGATTAAAAGAGCGCAGTTGCCAGTTACAGGGAAACGTCTGTGCATCGGGCAGAGGAAGTTTGAGCCTGATCAGGCTTGGACTGAGTAAGCTAGCTGCCATTATGCTGTTTTAAAAAGGACTATCAGAGTTCCCCATAAAATATACCCTGCAGTTACACTTTCTTTATTACTACAGTGTTAAACATGTTCTATAAACGATTTATCCTTTTCATCACGAAAACACGCCTATATAATTTTGAGCCCCTTCAACCCCACTTTTATATAATATAACTGGGGTTTACAGGGGTATATATTATTTTTCTTATTTCTGCTCAAAAACATAGATTGTGGGTACTCGTTAGAACCGCCTCATCGAGGCGGTTCTAACGAGTACCCACAATCTATGTTTTGAGCAGAAATATGAAAAATATCAGAATTTTTTATCTGAAAATTTTCATTATTTTGTGGTAACATTTTCAGTATAGGCGTGTTTTCGTAATGTGAAGCAAGGAATACACCAAACAAATGCAAACTGTCGAATGTACAAGTTTTCTGGGCCAGATTACCTACTTTCACCTAATTTATCCCTCATCAGTGATCCTCAAATATTTTCAAAGTTCAACAATTGAATCATGGTCCTAAAGGACTTGGAAATGAAATATACACTATGCTGAAAGGCAGGGATACTTTTTTTTAGGGAGACCAAACGGGCCCTTAACACAGTTGTAGTTAATGTGTTCTATCAAAATGTATCCTTTGGATGCAAGAAATACACCAAAGAATTGAAATCAGTCGAGTGTACAAATTTTCTGGGCCAAGCCAGCTAGTTTAAGCGAATTAGTGCCAATGAGTGACCCTCCAATATATTCAAACCAGAGTTAAACTACTTTATTCTTTAAGCCTGATTTAAACAGCCAACCAGATGCAAAATTTACCTGACGCTATCCAGAGTTCACAAACAATCGCCCAAGCAGCACTCTCAGTGCTTTGATTATATAATTTTGTGGGGCGGGATAGGTGATAGGTATGAAATGTACACATCAGCAGAGTATATAATAATATAGGGATCAAACATGTTTTTTTCATGCATTAACATTCGACAGGTCCCGAGGGAGGTGTTGAAAACCGTGGCCGGAGGCCGCAGTTTTCAACACCTCCCTAGGGACCTGGCGATGTTAATGCATTAAAAAACCATGTTCGATCGCAATTATTGCATAAAAACTGAAAAGATTTGCTACATTTTGCGTTGTTTCTTGCACTATTTTGTTTCGCCTTTTCACTGATGACTCGCGAACGCAATTTCCACGGACTATGCTCGTTCTAAGCCGGCCACTACACATCTCGTGACGGCAGCAAGTATGTGGCCCCGGTACAGGCATATTGAAAGTTGCGTAGCCGTGCATTAACAGCGCGTGAATTGTCTTGTTAAAACACGGCTTTTCGCCGGTTAATGCACGCATTACGAAAACACGCCTATTAAAATATACTGAAAATTTTACCACCAAAAACTGAAAATTTTCAGATAAAAAGTTCCGATATTTTTCTTATTTCTGCTCGAAACATTGATTGTGGGTACTCGTCGGAACCGCCTCAACGAGTACTCACAATCTATGTTTTTGAGCAGAAATAAGAAAATAATGCATACCCCTGTAAACCCCAGTTTTACTCTATAAAAGTGGGGTTTAAGGGGGTCATAATTATATAGGCGTGGTTTCGTGATGGGCTGTTAATAACGTGCGATACTGCTATTTATGCAATGATGTAAAATAAAAAGCTTAAAGGTAGCCTTTGGAAACAAAGAACACACAAAAGAACGAAAATTTGGGAATCGTTTTTTTTTTTTAAGTCTCTTCATATTCAACAGTGTAATTTTCGAGGTTGTATACGCGCCTTAGCATCTGCTTCAGTGGTATTCGATTTTCAAAAATACCAGAATGGGCTCATTGAATCCAAAGGAAATAAAAATATAATCTTCAATGTGATGAATTAAGGGGAGACGTTTTACGGCCGCAACAGGGATGTCGGTATCATAAACTTAGAAAAGCTTTTTCTAAGTTAAATCGCCGACATTACAAAATTTGTCTCTGAATACGATACCGGACTACATGTAAAACAGTTCTGACACAAGGCCTATTGGAATCTGAATTTTATGGTGACTGAGTGTATAAGTTTAGACAAATTGTAGGAAAACCTGAATTTTCTGATCATTTTAGTAAATTGTCATACGTTATAAACTAAGGGGTATAACGTTGATGTCATAAAAAAGTCTGCTTTGTTTACAAATTAAGCGAATCAATGTTGATCATTTTGCCTACCTCTTCAATTGCACGCCGTTTGGTCAGGGTTCAGACTCTAAGATGGCCCCGACTTTAAAACTATTTATTAGGTGGTCTGGGCCAGATTTTTTTTATGTCTGTATCTCGACTCACCGGGTTCAACTTGTGGTTTTCGTTTGCTCCAGTATTTCAATGGTATTGTTTGACAACTCAGGAATCTCCAAGTGTCTCAATCCGTTGTTTCGTTTGAGTCCTAATCTTTGCTTCATTATTGGCTTTATAGGATTCATAGGTCATTACGAAAACACACCTATTCAAATATATTGAGATTTTTAACACCAAAAAAATGAAAACTTTCAGATGAAAAAATCTGGTAACTTTTATATTTCTGCTATAAACATAAATTGTGGGTACTCGTTAGAACCGCCTCGGCGAGGCGGTTCTAACGAGTACCCACAATTTATGTTTTGAGCAGAAATAAGAAAATTAATGTATACCCCTGTAAACCCCAGTTTTAGTGTACAAAAGTGGGGTTTAAGGGGGCCAAATCTATATAGGCGTGTTTGCGTGATGATTTTCATTGTGATACATTTTGTTTGTTGCTATGTAGTGTTTCACTTTTCTAATGTTTTTCTTTTAATATTTATGTAGGTTGATTATATATTCAGTTAAGTTTGGTAACAGGGTTCCGACTTTTTTTGCGAAGAAGTTGCCAACTCTACTTCCTTCTGTTCGTTTTGTGGCAGCTTTATTGTATTTGTCTGTCTTTTCCGTTGGTGTTGGGGGCTTGATGTGGATCTGATTGTATCAGTTTCTGAGTTATCTTACTTACTTTATACGTGAATTATTTGTTGCCCGTAATGATTCATGGATGTGTTAGAAGACCTCCACACGGACCGAACAAATATATGTTTTTTTACCACTATGGAAGCTGAGGGCGAGGTTTGAGACCCCGTAAAGTTAGCTTAAGCCTCCAGTTTTTCATTACTGACCGTTCCAAGGTGGCACTTTTATTGTGGTACTTTATGATAATTGTTATGTAGTGTTTCACTTTCTAATGTTTTACTTTTAATAATTATGTTAGTTTAAAATATATTCAGTTATGATTGAGTTACAGAGTTACCAAGTCTGCTTACCTTCTGTTCATTTAGTGCTGCTTAATTGTATTTGTCTGTCCTTCCTTTTGGTGTGTGGGCAGAAAACTTATTTACTTTTCAATGGCTGGAACGGGGTTAATCATAGCGTCAGGTCAGGAAGCAAATGGAAAAAATTTAGGAATGTCTTTTAGATCTTCTATAAAAAGTGTATGTTGACTGATTTCAACAAACTTTTAAAGGTGTGTGTGTGAGGGGGGTGGGGTGCGATTTTTTCAAAATTGTTTATCTCCTTTTTGAAAAAGAGTCTTCTTTAGAAGAAAAGAATTTGATCCCCTTGGTAACAAAGTCTTTCCTTGTAGAGTAAATCTCTTTTCAGAACGGACTTGTTGTATAGAAAGGCAAGCAGGAGGTCGCGAAAGTTGTTACCTTTGCAGAAATCGCAGAATAGTCGACCACACACACACACACACAAAAAAAAACAACAACAAAAAAAAAAAAAAAAAAAAAACAGACCGTGCCATTGATACTTGAAATTGTTGAAATGGGCCAGATTAAGAGTCTATTTTGATACTTTAACCAATAATTTGAAGTGCATCTGAAACGTTTTGTATTACATGATATAAAATTACATTTCAGGCACAAACAACCGAGACAATGGTCTTAAACTATGTTCTTTGCCGAATGCTTAAGGTAAAGGGTGGGGTAAAATCAAGACAATAAGTCTAATTATACATGTACGCTAGTAAATACATCGCTGCAGCTGGTGTTAAGCGCCTCTTGGCCGCCATAAAACATCTCTCCGTACTTCATTATAGTGCAGATCATTACGAAAACATGCCTATTTAAATATACTGAAAAAAATTTTACCAACAAAAAATGAACATTTTCGGATAAAAAAAATTCTGATATTTCTCATATTTCTGCTCAAAGCATAGACTGTGAGTACTCGTTAGAACCGCCTCGGCGAGTTCCACAATCTATGTTTTTTAAGCAGAAAAAAGAAAAATAATTTATAGCCCTGTTAACCCCCATTTTTACTATATAAATGTGGGGTTTAAGGGGGTCAATATTATATAGGCATGTTTCCGTAATGTAACGCGTACATTTTATTTCCTTAGAGATAAATTTGCCCATTCGAGACACACACACACACACACACACACACACACACACACACACACACACATATATATATATATATATATATATATATATATATATATATATATATATATATATATATATATATATATATATATATAATATGTAATTTCATAACTGCTTCAAAGAATTAAAGGTTTTTGTGTTTTTGCATGTGGTCGAGCTAAACACGAAAGCGTTGATAATCCAAAAGTTCAGTAAGGTATTTATTTCTGCTAATTTTCAGTTTGTTAACCTAAGCATCCGAACAGTCCAGAAAGTGCTGGGATTGTTCAGTATCAATTGTTACAAATTTACAACACGCTTAAGGCCCTTGGTTATCTTCAAAATTTCATGTCATCTTTTGAACGGGTCACTGGTATTTGGTCAAATTTGCATATGTATTGACGCTAACTAGATCTAGGTTGAGATTGTCACGTGCCAATTTTCGCAAATTCACAACAGAGTTTTGGCCCTTGGTTATTGTCAAAAAATCGTTTCCATTCAATATCTTTGATTAAAATTACTGGAATTTGATTAAATTATGCTTTTCCCTTAACCAGGCTTAAATTGTGATTGTTACGCGTCAATTCTGAAAACTTTCAGTTTTTGGTGGTGATGTTTTCAATGTATTTGAATAGGCGTGTTTTCGTAATGTATCTGTGTCTAAACTGTTTACGCAGGTTTGTCTGTCCAAATACTTATGGTCGTACATGCTGTTTCTATAGCCCGAGTGAATAAACTGTGAAATCCTCTATACATTGTATGCTTTCTGTATTTTCAAAATATTTTATAAGCTGCAAGGGATCCTTCTACCACTGTTCTGTTCATATATGTATTTTGTTTAACTCTTTCACTGCCATAGGCGATAAAAATAGGCCTTTGCAAACACCATAGATCCAGATGAGACGGCTCATCTGAATCTACGCTGTTTGACGTTCAGTCTTTCAATTTTACAATAAACTTCTTTCCAAGCAATAGTTCATTAAAAAAAAAAATAAAAATAAAAATAAAATAGACGACAAAGGTCGTCTGAAATTTGGCAGCGAAAGAGTTAACCCGTTTATGCCATGTGGAGTCTTCTGCCTTAACTCTATGTATCGGTCCATATCCAGTAAAAGGGGTTTCTGGTCGTGTTTATTATTGCAAGGTCTTGCATAAATCTCTGTTCTCAAAGCAAACGGTGAAAAACCTGATCAGACCGCGTCTGCGGCGTTTGATCTGGGTCTACGCTGTTGCCAACTCTCCTTTTATGGGGCGCTGGCATAAATGGTTTAACCTTTACCATTGTTACCATTTACCTTTTTGTTAAATCCATCAGACGACAAATTGATTATATTTTTCTTTTTGTTTTCTCAGAAAATAGGCTTCAACATTTCACGCCAATTTTTGTTGCCTTAGGGGACACTTTGCAAGAGGTATAAAGGCCTAGTTCATGGGAAATAACAAAACTATTTCCAAATGTCGTCTGTGGAGTTTTAATTTTACCCAGCATGCTAAGCGATAAAGGATAAGACGTATTTAAGGTTGAAATGAAATGGACATGTACTATCACACAGAAAATGAGTTTTCCTTGTCATTTACTTAAAACATGAATCTAAATTATTGAACACAACGTTCTACTGTGGAGTTAAGCATTTCAGATGCTAAAATAAAAGTAATTTGGGACTCATTATGGTAACTTTAACGATTAGCATTCTGGATATTCTTTTAAGCAGACGATATTCTTAAATAGTTTTTTTTGTTAGTTTTCCCAGAAAATAGGATTTGGCATTTCAATGGAGACAATTTGCATAAAATGTCAACTTATTTATTTATTTTTTTTTGTGTAAAAAATGTCAATTTGTCGAATGCTGAATTAGGACAGAGAGCGCTCTAGAGTAGGAAAACCTACGCTAGGCTGCTCATGGGGCCACAGGCAATATTAAATCATCGTAGGTTATACAACAAACAGAAAAGATTTAGGTTTATCCTTGGCGTAACCTGACCTGTTTCTTCGTTGTTCATATACAGAAAATATAAGGATTTCCCACAGCATACATTTTTGTACATCAGTTATTTATTCAGAGGACAATTCTATCAATAGAAAATAATGATGAAATCACCCCAAAATGTTATTGCTCTCACTAAAATGCGGACGCGCTCGGCATTTTATCTCTTCCTAATGAAGCTGCATTATACACAGTTGATTTTTGCATCTGTGCAATGGGAGTGATATTTCTCATTACGAAAACATGCCTATTCAAATATACTGAAAAGTTAATCACCGAAAAATTGAAAATTTTCAGACGAAAAATTCAAATATTTTTCATATTTCTGCTCAAAACATAGATTGTGGGTACTTGTTAGAACCGCCTCGCAGAGGCAGTTCTAACGAATACCCACAATCTATGTTTTTGAGGAGTTTAGATATATATATAGCAGTTTAAATATATAAAAGTGGGGTTTAAGGGGGTCAAAATTATATAGGCGTGTTTTCGTGATGTTCCAGGCATCCAACCACTTCAAATCGCTTAGTATATTATATAATCAAATCGATATCAAACGGTGACATATATAAAACATAGTGTCATGCTTGAAAGGATCTCTATTCCTCAAAAGTAGACATTTTAATACCCAAGAAAGGTTAAATAAATTTATATATGGTATTAATACAATCATAAAATGTTGGACCTGGCAGCCGGTAAAATTTCAGTTAGTCTCCCGTTCTTGGAATGAAATGATTTTTTCTCTCGTATCTCTGAATTATTGTTGTCAATATTAATTCAGAGATACGATATAAAAAAAATCATATCATTTTTATCCTGTTCAAAAACAAAAGACTAACTGAAATTTTACAGGCTGTCATACGCCACATTTTATGATCGTATTGATATTATATATATATATCAATTTATTTAGATTAAAAATGTCTATTTTTATATGACTATAGAGCCTTTAAGAAAAATCACAAGCATATGTTGCATGTACTTTTTTAATTGTATGCTAAACACAAATACGCTTTACTATTCCTATCGTTATTAACCTAAGTACAGGCTAGAGTGCCGGCATTGGTGGCTCAGTTGGATGCGCCGTCCGACTGGAGACCAGGAGGTCGCGGGTTCAACCCCCGCCGAGGTCGGCAACATTCGGCAACATTCTTTCGTGGAAATTGATCATGAAATATTTTCTACGGTCATTCTCTCCCTTCCGCTGATTCAAGAAGGGCAGTTGTCAGTTTCTGGCGAAAGAATGTGCACAATACTGGTTAACCGCTTAGAGGACTAAGCCTGCCCAGTAAACGTGTGGTTAGGTAAACTGACCGCGCTCGACATGACCCCTTGGGTTGACTGGGCCGTAAAAAAGATGAAAGACTTATAAATAGACAGCACATACTCCGCAAACCAAAGAAAAGCAAAACAATCAGCTTCGTCTTCTCCAACGTGGTGGTCACTATTCCAGATAGAATCACACAAAAACACAAAAATAAGACAAAAACAAAACAAGAGCCCCTCAGCGAGCCACCACAACACCACACATAGAACACACGAAATTACAACCATCGTCATAGATTGATCAGTAGTAAACACTGTCATGGAGTTAAACTGGATTTCACTGGTATTAAGGTTCAAATGCTGTAAAAAATGCAAAATAATTTTCGGCTCTCATAAAATAAAAATCTAAAAGGTTGCCTTTGGAGACAAAAAACACACAAAAGAACGAAAATCAGAGACTTGGTTTTATTAAAGGCTCCATATTCCTCAAAAATAGATTTTTTTTTTATCCAAGAAATGTTTAATTCATTGATATATCATTACGAGAACAAGCCTATTCAAATATACTGAAAATTTTACCACCAAAAAAAAATGAAAGTTTTCAGATGAAAAATTCTAAAATTTTTCATATTTCTGCTCAAAACATAGATTGTGGGTACTCGTTAGAACCGCCTCAACGAGGCGGTTCTAACGAGTATCCACAATCTATGTTTTGAGCAGAAATAAGAAAAATAATGTTTACCCATGTAAACCCCAGTTTTACTATATAAAAGTGGGGTTTAAGGGGGTCAAAATTATATAGACATGTTTTCGTGATGTAGTATGGATGTGGCATCTGACAGCCTGTAAAATTTCATGTAATCTCTCATTTAAAACTGGATCAGAAATGAAATGATTTTTTTTTTCGTATCTGAATTAATGTTGGCAATTAATTGAATTAATGTTTGATCTAGTTCTAGAACGAGAGACTAACTGAAATTTAACTGATTTACGCAGCCACTAATTTTGGAGGCACTTTCGAGTGTTCTAAATATCCAGTGGAAGCGTAGAAAGAGATGTCACATGATAGGAAACAACATCAAGATCGAATTTAGCATTGAGTAATTTGTACTGACGATGTTTGTGAGAAAGCCATTATGGAGTTGATCGAACCCCCCCACCCCCCCCCCCCCCCAAAAAAAAAACAAACAAACAAACAAACAAAAAAACAAACAAACAAAAAAAACCAAACAAAAAAAAAACAAAAAAAAAACAAAACAAAAAAAACAAAAAAAAAAAACAACAACAACAAAAAAATAATTTGATGTTTTAAAATACAGAGTGGTTATTTTCATTTTCATCTTACATTCTATAAGCTGTTTAAAATGGCTAATAAAATGTTTCTAAAGTCGATTTTCTTTTATTTTTTCTGCAATAATGGAGCAAACGCAATATTTTCTTTAGATCTAGGCTACAGTATGTCCGTTATGTATGCCTATCTTCCATCTTCTGTTTAGTTTCTGTCATGTAACAGACACTCTTCTGCTCCCGAAATTCCACTTCCAGAACAGCTAAATCGAACCGGCCATATCAGTACCTGTGGCCACGTGATCGTTAAAAGCCATAAGATCTTACAACCAAAGGTCCAGTACATATAGAATAGGCTTCCCAGTAAGCATTCTTTATAAATCTATAGTGGGCCGTTATCGGCCCGTCAGGGTAGCTGACGGGCCGATAACGGCCCGCTATAGATTTATAAAGAATGCTGGCTTGGTTTGACTATGGGGGAAAACATATTTACCATATTTGCAGTAAATATCTGACCACTAACCCTCATACAGTCTAACTACAATGGTTCGAATATTTTTGGGGTCATGGAAATTTGTTCTGGACAAGGGTAGTTCCAGCCACTGATGGTTAATCATAGCGCCAGGTCAAAAGGCAAATGTGGATAATTTAGGGAGGTCTTTTCAATCTTCTATTAAATCATGGTATGTTGAGTGTACTCGTCGAAGCGATTCTAATGAGTAAACACACCATACATTTTCATGATAAAATTAGAAAATTCCCCTGAAATATCCTTACTTAATTTTGTTGAGCTATCGGAAAAATTTCCTAGGGGCTCGAAAACGAGTTCGACTCAGCCATAGTAAACGAGCCATCGGTGTTTGAGTCATTGAGGTTTTACTGTACTTATCCTAAAGTTTGCATTAGAGCATTTTATCTCTGTTGTAATATCTACAACCAGTCGCATTTGCTCAGGCATTCCCGTCCGAACATTTAACCTATTTATGCATAGCGTCCAATAAAAGGTACATTGGCAAACAGTGGAGAGCCAGATCTGACGCCGCGACACGCGGCGTCCGACGAGGGTCAAAACTGTTTGCATTGATTACAGAAATTAAAAGTAACAATGATAATAACAAAGCAGATATCCTTTAAACTGGAAATGGTACTGTCCAAATAATGAGGTAGAAGAATCCTCTAGGCGTTAATGGGTTTATGTAATTACGGTATTACACCCTTAGGTCTAGAATATACCTATTTACAGGAAATAGTAGGAAAATGCATAAGCAAACATTGTAGAACTGAATCAGATAGCCCCCCTCCCCCACCCACAAACACACACCCACACCCACCCCACCCACGCCTGCCATATGGGAGCAACTGGATCCTTACGCGCACTATATAATCCGGATCACTCGTTTTTACTACAAGCATAACGGAGTCAACAGTTTTATTATTATATTATTTCCCATTATTATTCATTAGCCTTTTAAACATTCTTGTCGGCCGAGAGCATGCGCGTGCATGGTAATATTCTGCCAGGTTACCCTGTAATATTACCAGCCAAGTACTATTACCCTACAAGTGCATTCACTACTGTAAGGACGTGACTGTCACGGTAAACATCACGAAAACATACCTATATAATTTTGACCCACTTAAACCCTACTTTTATACAGTAAAACTGGGGTTTACAGGGCTATACATTATTTTTCTTATTTTTACTCAAAAACATAGATTGTGGGTACTCGTTAGAACCCCATCGGCCTCGGCGAGGCGGTTCTAACGAGTACCCACAATCTATGTTTTGAGCCGAAATATGAAAAATTATCAGAGTTTTTTATCTGAAAAGTTTCAGTTTTTGGAGTTGAATTTTTCTATATATTTGAATAGGCGTGTTTTCGTAATGGTAACGTTAACTTACGAGCCGTTAGGCGGCACTTTCTTACGGTTCAGTTATACTGAACGATCGGTATAATGAAACAATTGTTGCCCTGGTACAAGGGTATTATGACGATTTTGTATTCCATAGTAGTTAATTTTATCTTCGGTCAAGCCCTCGGGTACATTATCTGCCTCAGTGTGCAAATCGTCATGTTACCCTCGTGCAGGAGCAATACTTGCATAAAGTTAGGATGAGCACATTACCCTTAACAACTCTATGGACAAATTCAGTGGACGACAAAATGTTGATATTGTTTTTCTTGTTTTCTCTAGGAAACAAGGTTTGACATTTATTTCTCCATTGGAGACAATTTGCATGAAACGTCAAGGCCTGTTTTCTGGGAAAAATATTTTCAAAATGTTTGCTAAAAATTTTACCCAGAACGCCAAGCGTTTACGCCTTATAGTGTCGTTTTATTTAGTGTAATTTTGTAGGGCCACTGTCTTGCAATGTACATATTTGATAACCTAATTATGGCTCTTGGTCAACATATACAACATATAATCTGCGAACTTTTATTCAATAACAAAGCAAGAAAAAGTAGAAAACAATAGTTTAATAACGGAAGTTGCTTTAAGGAATGTGCTAATCTTTGAGGCATTCTCTCCGAATATTACACCTTCGTTTGAAAATTTATTTTCCCTGCTATCTTTATTTTGTGTTACCTTGATAGGAAATAATAAAGTTGATTCTATCATCGCATCGCTAGTTTTTGACCGTCCCTCGTTTGCGATACAATTTCATTCCTCCATCCATTGAAACAAATTTGTATTATATCTAATATCACCATTAAAGCGCCAAGCAAAATTTGTAGCAGACGGCATTCTATTCTTTGTTTTATTTGTTCGAGAAAATGTATTGACATTCCATGTTAATCGTCTGCTTGACAGACGATTCATATGAAATGTCAATACCCATTTTGTTTTTGGAAAATAAATACAAAAGATATTTCAAAATGTCGTCTGCTGCATTTGTTTTTTGGCGCATTGAGAGTTATGTTCTAAACATTGAAATCAAGCTTCTCGGTTGCACATTCTCAATACTTCATTGTCTTTTGAATAATGGGGAATAGGTATAACTTCAAGGGAAATAACTCTGATATGACGCTAATTTACCTCTCTTCTATTTGTGGGTTACGTTTAAAGAAAAGAACTGACCAAATTCTCTTTTTTAATAAGTTTAGAAACTTCTATTCCGCAAAAGTTGTACCCCTTTGAAAACAGTGACCAATTATTTTGCCATAACCTCTACCACTTTTAGTACTTGCTAAGCAGACGACAAATTGATGGTATTGTTTTTCCTCTTTTTCCCAGAAATAGGCTATGATTTTACATGCAATTCGTCTCCCAATGGAGATAATTTGCAAGTAAAATCATAACCTATTTTCTTGACATTTCGTACAGTAATACCCTATTTTCAGGCGGAAATTAACAGAAATATTTCGAAAGGTCGTCTGCTGAAATTTGGCTCCTTATGATAAGTGTTCAAGCGATAGTCCAAGCTCACCTTGTCCACAATAATGTGAATTAAGAAAATAGCAGAAAAAAGAACAAACAATTAAATAAAGCAAGTAAATAAAAATAAATTCTGATTTGTAATTCCAATGTGCCTGGATGGGCACATCTGTTTCACTGTTGTCAGTAGTATGGTTCGGCTTCTTCTTCTGCTTCCTCGAGTTTTCGGTTCAATAACTGAAATAGCAATGAACACTTGTATCAGAAATGAGTCCTTAACACATAGCCGGACAACCATTAGGAAAACATGCCTATATAATTTTGACCCCCTTAAACCCCACTTTTATATAGTAAAACTGGG